>PVJH01004486.1:0-124578 GCA_004026705.1 Nesogale talazaci
TGTAGTTGAGATCACCTCCTCAGCCAGACCCTCTTTTACTCCCCCCTCCCCTTTCATCCTATAAGAGCTATAAGTTTTGTATGCTCGGGGCTGCAGTCCAAATAAAGGCTGTAGCCCAGATTCGAATCTGTCTGTTATATGTTATATGTTATCTGTTATATGTTATAATAAACTGTCTTTTGTTCTGCAGAACTTGGGTGGGTGATCTTATCTGGGCTCTCAAACTGTAACAGGAGGGTGGAGGGGATGGAGGGGGCTAATGAGGAGCTGATATCAAGGGCTCAAGAAGAAATAAAATGTTTTGAGAATGATGATGGCAACAAATGTACAAATGTGCTTGACAATAGATAGATGTATGGATTGTGATAAGAGTTGTATGAGTCCCCAATAAAATGACTTATTTTTTAAATTAAGTTTACTAGTCTGGTAGAAACTGGTGAAGCCATTGACATATCCTTAAAATTTGTAACCAAATTTACCTCCCGCTTAACTTTCAACCAAATGATAAGCAGCTCCGCTAAATAAGCAATGGCATCAGAGAAGGTCACCAAGGTCAACCACTCAAAGGTCAAAAGGGCAGTACATGCAAGTAACACAGCCCAGAGAACAGGAAGTGGAAAGATAGAAGCACAAATGGAAAATACAGTGAAGAAATGAAAATTAGAGAGCTCTACTTGGGTGGATTGAGATCAATGACAAAGCAAAAGTTGCCTGAATTGCTGAAAGAACAAGCAATTTTCTATGCAATATCCAAATCACATCAAAAAATAAACTAAAAGATAAAATTTTTACGTCTTCAAATAAAAAACTGCTAATAGGTTAATAATATGAGTATATATAACATAAATACAGTTAATTTTATTGGTAAGTTTAATAAGAGTATTAATAAATGGACAAAGTAGGAGAAAAATGCAGAGAGAAAATTCCCAAATATTTTACAATTGGCTTAATCTGTGTTGTTAAAAAACATAAAAACTAGTCACATTTGCCTACTGAACACTTGAAATGTGGCTACTCTAAATGTAAATATGCTATAAATATAAAATACAAAGCAGATTTAAAAGTTATAGCACAAAATATAAAGTCCCTCATTAATATCTCTTTAAATTAAATACATGTTAAATATATCCTGTTCACATTGTATTGAATATGATTTTTAAATTATTTACTTTTGTTTTGTCTCTTTTTTCAATAGATTATTAAATAATATAGTGATTCATATTATATTTGCATTGGACAATACTAAGCTGAATTATTCTCTAAATTTAAGTGGAACTTGTTCTACTTCATTCTGGGTCTCAAAATTCCCCAAATAATAGTAAGTAACCTTTCTAGATTTCCTTTTTAGCTTATTTTTGGAAAACTATATCTCTGGCTTAAAAGTTCCAGGCTTACTAACAGCCAATGATTATACTATGACTGTGTACTGTAATATGTCAGAAATTGCTGAAAAGTATAAGGTATGTACTTTTGAAGATTGATAAATAAACTATACACAAGTGAGAGAGAGAGAGCAAGGGGGAGAGACATGATTTCATAAAAAACCTTCAAATATCCTTAAGTACCAGATCATGTCAAAACGACTAAGCAGTAAAAGCTGAAACACTCAATTTTCTTCCCCTTAATCATTGAAGAGGAATTTATTATATGATAAATTACCCTAAAGAGACAGTGCTTAAAAGATAAGATTTGTTTGGGCAACATTTAAAATTAATATATTTTGTAATTCTTTGTCAAATATTACTTTTTGTTTAGTCACTGCATAGGAAAATTCTTTGTCAAATATTAATCTTTTGTTTATTCACTGCATTGTTAAATATTAACTTCTTGTTATTCACTGCTTAATATCCATGATTTCTTTCTACTATAATTACTGAGAACTTTTATATAAAAGACATGTTCTATTTCAAATGAGACTATGCAACTTCCTTGAGGGTTTCATCCCTTTGGTTCCTTGCCTTCCATAAATCTCTCCACTCACCAAAAATCTAACACTAACTCATACATATAGCAAGCATTCAATTGGGATTTTCTAGATGAATAAGTAATTGAGTGAATGAATAAATAACCAAGGATTCATTTAGCCAGAGTCATATCTCTCACTATGAGATGAATAGGTCTCAACTAGAGAAAGCCTTTTCCTTTCTTTAACATAATTTTTTAAAGTTGACAAAACCAAACCCATTGTGGTTGAGCTGTCAATCCCAATTCATAACCTAACATGACAGAGTAGAATTGTTCTCTACAGTTTACAAAGCTTTATATATTTTTTTAAACATATAACATAACACCTCTGAGATGCGCCCTTTCAAGCTTCTTGTACTATGTACTTAGCATAGAAATTGAATAATATGGTGAGAGGCTACAACTCTCACACATACTTTCTGATTTTGGACCACTCTATGATACTTTGTTCTATTCTAAGATTTCTTCTTCTTTTAAAAAAAATGTTATCGGAGACTCTTACAGCTCTTACCATAATCCATACAGATATCCATTATGTCAAACACATGTACACAAATGTTGTCATCATCTTTTTCAAAATATTTTCGTTCTGCTTGAGACTCTGGCGTCAGCCCTTCATGCCCCCCAACCCCCTGCCCCATGTCCTCTTGATAATTTATAAATTAATCTATTTTTTTCATGTTAATCTGTAGATCTTAATGAAAATCTTAATGAAAAGACATCTCATTTTTCTCCAGCAAAGTGACTGGAAGGTTTAAGGCACCAACCCACTGTGCCATAGGAATTTAACTTTTTAAAACCTTACAAAACCAATTAAATTTATAAAACCAAAATTAACTTTAAAAAACCAAAACCAAACTCACTGCCATCATGTCCATGCTAACTCATAGCACCCTATAAGGCAGGGCAGGCAGAATGACCCATGTGACCATAACTCTTTACAGGAGTAACTGATATTTTATAGGACTAGTTTCAAACTACTGATTTTGAGGCTCACAGACCAACACATAGTTTCTTATTTAAATCAACGTGAATCAGGTAATGTCAAAAATATTCAAACTGGAGTGGAACACTTCCTGGCCCACCAAAACCCAAAGAGGATATTCCATCACAGAGTAGCCAATGAACAGAAAGGACCTTAGGACCGGCCCCACCACAAGACACTACATCCCTCATTGACCCATAGCACTATGGGGGTCAACGGTGACGACATTGTGGAAATTGTGCCTGATCTGACCCACCACACCGAGGCAAAACACCAATGGCATGCAACAGAGCAGCAAAGGAAGCAAAGGAAGAAAGTTCCCAAGGAATACCAAAAATAGATGTTGGGGCCAGGATGTGACACCCCATCAGACTCCACTGGAAGGCACCTAGAAAGGTCAATAGACAGACCTGGAACTAATTGTAGGCTTTTTTTTTTTTTTTTGGCTGTTGGTTTTCTTTGATGTTATTGCTTCTGGGGTTTTTGTTTTGTTTTGTTGTTATTTTTGCTTTATCTTGTTTTTGTGCTCATTGTTGTCTCTGGATGTCTATCTAGATAAGATAAGTAAGAGAAGAAAACAACTGATAAGTAGGAAGAGAAAACAACTGGACCAACAGTTCTGGGGAGACTCAGGAAAGGGAGCGGTAGGGGAAAAGAAAGAGGGTGCCAACAAACCAAGGGACAAGAGAACAAGTGATCTAAAACTAAATGGTAAGGAAGGCACAAAATGGCCAGGGGGACATGATCAAGAGTACTGGAGAGGAATTCCCAGAGGAAAGTAATGGGAAATAAAGAAAAGAACTAGGAGGCAAAGGACGTTTTGAGGTCTAAATACAGTCATGTATATATGTAAATACATTTACGTATTACAATAGAGATTTAATAGATCTATGTACATATATTGATTTGTTAAGTAGTAAGGCAGCAGAAGGACATTGAACCTTCTTTCAAGTACTCCCTCGATGCAAGAACATTTTGTTTAATTACCAAAAATTCTGGGATGCTCACCTTGCCTGATATGACAGCTGAAGACAAAATGAATGCATAAGAAAATGTTGTGAAGAAAGCTGAGAGAGCCCAGCTGTCAAAAAATAGTGTCTGGGTCTCATAGGCTTGAAGATAAACTAGCTGAGAAGCAACAAAACCCACATGGAAGAAGCACACCAGCCTGTGTGATCATGAGGTGTCAGGCATCAGATATTAGGCATCAAAGAATGGAAACAAAAAATCCTATAGATGTGAAGGAGCGGGGAGGGGGGAATAGAGACCTGAAGCCTATCTGTAGACAATGGGACCTCCCCTTACAGAAGCAGCACAAGAAAGAGACAAGTCAGTCAGGGTGCAATATAGCACCAACAAAACACACAACTTTTCTCTAGTTCTTTAATGTTCCCTCAACCCCCACCCCACTGTCATGAGCCCAGATCTACCTTACAAATCTAGCTAGATGGGAGCATGCAAACTGGTACAGATAAGAGCTTACAACACAGTGAATCCAGAACAGATAACCCCCTGGAGGGCCAATAATGAGAGTAGTGATAACCATTAGGAAAGGGAAAACTTAGGGGAGAATGGGAAAACCGATCACAATGATCAACATATAACACACATAAACCCCAGGAGGATGAACAACAGAGAAGTGGATGAATGGAGACAGTGTCAGTGTAAGACATGAAAAAACTAATTTATAAATTATCAAGGGTTCATGGAGGGGGCATGGGGGATGAGCTGTTACCAAGGGCTCAAGTAGAAAGAAAATGTTTTGAAAATGATGATGGCAACCTATGCACAAATGTGCTTGACACAATTAATGTTTGCATGGATTGTGATAAGAGCTGTAAGAGCTTTCAATAAAATGATTTTTTAAAGTAATAATAATGAAAATATAAATACATTCAAAGTGAATATCTAATACAGATGTAGATATAATAGTACAAAGAAACTGACTTTTTCAAAATGTATCCAAATCTCTTAGGCCAGTAGAAAAAAATGAATATAAAATATCAGTAATGTTATTCTAGATCCTTTATTTTAATCTTCATTTCAAACTTTAATAATAATGTTTTTGTATTAGTATTCTTCTCAATTCAAAAAAGTAAAATTATATATTACTTCCTCATATTACACATTCTAGAGTCAAAACTAAAATGCTAAGCTCAGAGTTTTTATATGTTAATTACTCAATTTGAAAACACATCATTTCACCAAAAATAACGAAATGAATTATACTTAGTTATCATAAAATAAAAACAAATCTCATACCTAAATTTGTGCATCATCTAGAATGTATCATGTATATGCAGTGATGTACATAAGGTTTTTTTTAACTTCCCCTGTCTGCTAGGAATTATTTCCACACATTCAGTTTTACCTCATGTTTTTATCAACTATTTTCCAGTTGCAGAAACTATTATATGTATATGTGTCCCAACAGTATCAAAAATAAGGATATAATTTTGTTTGACTTGTATAACCCCCTCAGGACTATGAGACATCATTTCAACAAATATAAGCGTCAATCAAATATGATCTTAAAAATGCATCAGTGTTTGTGTGTGTTTTAGAAAGTGCTCTATGTATTGGGGTGTCTCTAATAATTACTACACGAATAATAAAGTTTTTTCCCAGATGCTCAGATAATTTGCCAAAATGTGCTAATACAAAATCACTTAGAGAATATGAGGCAGCCTAGAGATTAATAAAATCTCCACATCACAGGCTTCCACAAATAATGAGAGGAAAACAACAGATAATTTCCAGTCATCAAATGTTTCAATACTTTGGTCTGTTGTTTCTATGACATATTTATCCCATACGGAAGATTTGCTCAAGGAGTTGTAATGGCCTTCTGGGACAGGAAGAAAAAGGTTTCTGTAGAAAATGTTAAATTAATTTTGATGGTGATGCAAAGTTAAGGAAGGGCTGTTAAGGGATGGCTCGCTGCCACAGGGTGGGGTTTTGTTTTGGTATCCTTTCGAGCCTGCAGGTGTTTGGCACCAGTTAAAATCAGGGCCAGCTGCAATATTTCAGTTCTGATATTTCCCTCCCAATAGTTCTCAGAAGTGATTCTTCAGGGTGACGTCTTACACCTGATGTATTCAACGTGTGTGGTACAAATATGAGGACTCTCAAATAACACCAGTTTTGTGACACCCTTTGCCCTCTAGTCTATCTTCAGGTCAAGACATCAAGGACAAAGAAAAACATTAATCAGAGGTCCTGGTTATTCATCTATTTTTTAATTGGACAGCTCACTCAAAAAGGTTGATGGACTAGAATCTCCCAATACACAACCCTAAGAGTAATACTAAAAAGCAGGATGACAATTCTCTTCTGATTCTCCTGGTAGATAATATGGTTTTAAAACCTTCCCTTGTGGTGAGATCCATACCTATCCTTGAAGAAATATGAATAGTTTCAATAAAAACCGAATTTTCTTTTAAGTCTGTTTAGGTTGGAAAAACTCAAACCACAATGTATTTCATGCACATGTTCCCAAGGGTTTGTTAAATAGGACCATACTGAGGTCATCTAGTAAGTTTTTGAAACTTTTTAAGAATTCCTTTAATGTACTGCACAATCTTGACCTGATTAAAAGAACATATTTTAAGAAAGAACTTGGGAAAATGAATGACTACTAAAATGTATATGCAGATAATCTACATTACACCTCTAAAATGCATAGGGGTTTGCACAGACAGTGTGTCATGGAGGAAGAAAGTGAACACAATTACTACTTTGGGATCAGTTTATCAAAATGATGAGCAAATGCAGATCAAACAGCTCCATCCCATAGGTTCATTTTAACCGTCTAAGGCACATAATCAGCAGATAAAATGTAAACAACTTTACATTTATCCATTGGTTTGGTTGTGCTGAGACTGATGGAAATTAGTCAGATAAAAATAATGTCCATCATGAAGTAATTTTTTTGTCTCTCATGTTCAAAACACATACGTAAAAAGTCCATTTGATTAGCAGGCCCACAGAAAGTTCTCTCCGGTTCTTTGCTACTTCTAATCTTTGTTTGCTTTGTTTCTGCTTTTTGGGAGGCATCGCACTTTTCATTTCATCCCAGTTCCACTTCCTGCACCATGTTCCAGACCTTGTACTTCACTCAAAGCAATTTCGAGTGGAGCTAGCAGCTGGGCTGGCACAGCGCATGTGGAAAGCTGGGCCACAGGCGCCAATGGTGTTTTCCCACTTCTGCACAGAAGTGGTGGGTTCCCTGCACCTGGGGGCAAGGCATTCTGTGGTTCATCAGGAGGAAAACAAGGGAGAACACCTTGAATGGAAATCTTGCTTGTGAGAAATGTTCCTGGGAAATAAAAAGAGATCTTCAGTAGTCCAAAACAATATAAGGGTGAAGACATCTTGGCACAGATTTTGCAGATGCTCAAGATAATTTTAAAAAAAAAGCTGGTATCCTGGCTTAGGGAATGTCAATCTTCTACATTTGAAAAATAGGCTCAGTACTAAAAGTATGATATAGTTCCATAATAAGAATTTATATTCTCAGATCCCAAAGAGATGAAAATGAAATTCAAGGATTAAAGTAATTAAATGGAACTAAAACAGAAAAGAAGGTGTGGAAAACCCTAACTATCCCATTCTTATTCCAAACTAGCCCATAAAGTGAATTTATCAGTCTTAAGATCCTGGTTCTTGGTCATCATGACATTTGAAAATTATTATAATGTTTAAAAATTAAGACCCTTATATTGATGCCTTTAGTTCTGATTTGGAAGAGGGGGGGATGGGGAGACCTTGGGGTACAGCAATACTGAGACACTGATGGAAAAATCCAGCCATATATTTTCAGAGAAATGTGCATTCCCTCAAGTCAGGTTAAATGTGACATTCTGCACATCCCCATGCCATCATTAAGCCTAGGAGAATGAAAAGAGGGGAGTAATAGTAAAATCCAATAATTCCTCAGGAACAGCATAAAACCCAAGCCTGACTCACTCAAAGTTATAAAGTGAGAAAATTGGCCCAGGTGATCTGCATTCACAAGACACATACTGTGTAAATGGCCACTTCATCACAAAGACTCACCAGGCATCAAGCCACTGATGCTGAGACTCAACCCACATCATGTGAGTTTCCTTATCATAAATATTTATTAACCATCATTTTTTATGGGCAGAGCTATGTTATATACATAGCTGGGCGGGGGAAAGCAACACGGGGAAGAATTCCTAAATTGATTATTTCTTTCTCCAATAAATATTGTAAGCATGTAATTAGGCACATTTCAATTCTCTCTTAAATAAATATTCATGGAAGATGAAAGCATCAAAGTCAGGTCAGTTTGCCTCAAAAAGAGACATCCCCTCTTCAATAATTCATTTCAAAGAAAAATCTGCCACGACATGAATTAAAACAACACTTGTCCATTTGAGATGTTGGGAACTGACACAACACATGAGCAATCAGAGTGGAACCTGCAGATAAAAACTGAATTCCTCAACCTTTGGGGGTTAATGTGGTTAGTATGTAAACCTGAGACAAGGTAAATTGCTGGAAGTGATCTTAATTGAGTTAATAAAACAAAAACATCATGTGAGCAATTGTGCAAAAAAATCATTTAAACAATCTAGTGAGAACTTTTTTAAGGTAAACCTCCTTCCCCAACTCTAAATAGGACTCTGCTAAACAGCATAGTACACAAATCTCTATTGGGGATCATTTATTTTTAACAAATGATGCACAATTAATCAAAGCCTATTAAAAGTCTCTTTGTAAATTGAACGACAAATTATTTGCTATATTTTAAAACCCATGTGATCAGATGTTTGCTGGAACTATGATGTTTCATACTTCTTTCTACAAAAAGTGACCCCTGAACACCTTGCCCCAATCTTTCCATTGTCTCCCTTTTATTTTTTAAGAACAACAAATGCCCTAGTCTCAGAAATTTTAGTTAAGAGTGGCTTAAGAATAAAGATGATAGTTTATATCAGTTCTGAATTGTGATTCTGTTTCAGGCCCATAAACCGCTCTTATGTAAAAGCTACAAATCATGTTGTTTGACAAAAGCTAAAGATCAATGGTGTGCATTTACGTAAATCAATATCAATGAGAAAGAGAAGCAAATTTGTATCTTGTTAACTACAAGATACCAAAGAACCAAACCTGAGGTTCTGCAAATACACTCTTCATATTGTTGATTGGACCATAGGGGATCCCACTGCCTTCAAAGAGATTCAGCCACTTGCTGGTTACTTCTTCTGCAAACCTAGAAACACACAAACAAAAGGGATGCATTTTGTATATGAGGAAAAATGTACTACAACCCCTTCGTGTGCCTCTATCCCTAAACAACTGATAACAACCAAAATTAATTCCTTGGGTTTTCTTCCCTAGCTTTCAAAGATTGCTCTCTGTATGAAGTGACTTTTGCAGCATTCTAGTAGGAGGACAGAATCCTGGTGGCTTCGTGAATGAAAGTTTGGTTGCTAACCAAAAGGTTGGAGATTTGAGTGAACTGGGGATTTCAGACTGCAAGGCTTCCGATGTGAACGCACCAGTCACTTTGTAGAAAAAAGATGAGGCTTTCTGCTTCCCTAAATATTTAAAACTTCAGAAACACAACTGGATAGTTCTCCTTTGCCCTTACAGGGTTGCTATAAATTAGAATTGACTAGAAAGCAGTGCATTTGTTTGTTTGCTTTTGAGCCTCTCCACAGGAGAAAGATAAGGCAATTTCCTTCCGTAATGATTTGCAGTCCTGGAAACTCTATGGGGTGGATCTACTCCATCCGACATGGTCAAAACCTACTGGGCAGCAGGGGGGTTTTCACAGTAGGAAGACTAGCTGCTGGGTCTGCTTGTTTAATTCAAATCTTACAGAAGTAATTCCTTCTATATGAGAGGACTTCAAAAGTTCCCTTATCTTTCAATTCCATTTTTCATGAACTTTCTTAACATATTTTACAGTATCTCCTAAAGATATTATAAAACAAATTATTTGAGTTTCAAAAATAGGGTTGAACAGTTTATGAATATAACAGTAATAGCAATACTGCAATCTTGAGCATAATAGGCAAGCAATTGTGCAAAATGTTTCAGGTCTTAGGAACAGTATATCATAGGTAAGCATAGACTGATAAGCTATGTCATTCCTCAGAATTAAACAAAGAGTAAACCAACTAATGTAGCTGTTTTAAAAGAAAGCTGTGTTTTACCTCCATTATATTTGAAGTAAACTAATAGTAGCACCCATAACCATTGTTTTCCAAAGAACGACCATAGCTTATTTGTTTTCACAGTGATTTATGAATCAAAACAACTTTAGATGTGTATATACTGAAATCAGCTTACCAGACAAAAGTCAACTTTGTCTATGACTTTTACCTGTGCTGTGTTTGGTTGGTTTGCTTATTTAAAATTTGGCACTACTGACTTAGCGCCACATTGATTTTTCCTTTGCTATTTAATGAAATAGAACCTAGTTAAATCATGTGACATCTCACACTTTATGACGATGGGTCTGTCTACTGCTCTAAAGAGTTATGGTCTCAGAAACCCACAGGAGCAGCTCCACTCTGTCAGATAGGATCACTGTTTTAATGGCAATGAGCTCTGTTGTTGTTGCTGGATTATTGTATATTTACATTACTTCTATTTTATATTCTATTATTGCGAAAGTGTCTGCCACATGTGCCGATGTGGACTGAAGATTATAGCAAAATCCTGAGAATGCTACCAAACAACTATCAGAGAGGTTCTGAACTAACACGATTTCAAGAGCTGCAACGTGATATACACCATTGAAAAGGGAACCACTTGCCTGCCTCTGGCCATTTATTGCGACTATCTCAATGACAGAAAAATGCAACCTCATCATGAGACCTCAAATAACAATAATGTCCTGGGTGAGGCTGGAGAAACCATCAAATAAGGAAGAGAGTGCCCACAATACTTCCACAATAAAATGGAAAGAATTCATAGAGGAATAAGGTACAGGAGAAATGCCTGGTGGCAGTCATGGTATCCACGGACATGTAGCCTCCTTTCCCATAGGTCCTACCCTGCAACCACATGAGAAGCTGCCAGAGCCCATTTTCGTGTGGACAGTACCCTATGAATGACTTTATGCTGGGCAAAAGGTTACTTAAGTTCACAGATGGCAGTTTTGGAGCACACGGACATCTGCTGCATTAAAACCAGTAACTGGTTTTCTTCAGTAACTGAAGAAAAGAACAGGTCAAGTCAATGAGCTGATGGGCTGGACTATGTGTGCTGTTTCCCTAGCCACGACAGAAAGATTGAACATGAGTGAGAGCTTATATGTTTGGAGTTTTACTGATTCGTGGGCAGTGGTCAATGGCCTGGCTCTAAGGTCGGACAGATGGGCCATGGAGAACCTTGTCAGGTGAAGCATGGGAATGTAAAGGGTGCATTAGAGGAGGACACATTAGCACCCATCAGAAGAAGTAACATTCTGTATACAAAAGTGACTAGAAGCAGCAAGTGAACAAGTTGATATACTTCCTTGAAGTAACCAATTGGGCCTAAGAGATCAGTGGATAGGGGAGTGTCATGGCAATGCAGGCATAGGATGAAATTAGACACATGTCTATTTTTACCTTCTGAGGTGCCACATGCCAATAAGGAGTGCTCTGTCTGACAGTAGATAAGACAAAGACTACAGATGACTATAGAAGAGATTTTCTCCTGGAGGAAGGTTTGGTCAGTAGGTAGCAAAATGGTAATAGCAGAGCAATGATATTGGTGGCATCAGAGGGCCACATGTGGATCCTCACAGGAATAGACATTTACTCTACACTGGCTTTGCATAGCCAGTAACAATGCAGAGACTAAATGCAAGGAGTTTCTTTTAAAAGTCAGTTTAATTTGAACCCCCAAGTTATAGATCTTCCTACCAAGGACCAACCACACCTTAGAGCGCACAAGATGCAGAAGTGGGCTGAGAATCATGTTATTAAGTGAATATGTCATGCTGCACACCACCTTCAGAGTAATAGTTTGATAGAGAATTATTTGGACAACTGAAACATTTACTATTTAAAATGAGGGAACATCCTTCTCCTCCTCCTCCTCCCCTCCTCCTCCTCCTCCTCCTTTCCATCACAAAGGAATGAGAGGCTGTTTTTCATGGCTTCATGAGTGTGTACTCACACTTATCATGAAGGAGACAAAGGGGGCAAGCGTCACTTGATAGATTCCTGCTTCTCAGAGGAGACTCTGGGAAAGAGAAGGAAAAGATGTTCATGCCACTGTAGAGTTTTCCCCTACCTCACCTGAAAGCCTTTCTCCCTCCATCACCTGAAAGTCAAGCACCATGCCTTTTTCCCGCCTGCTGCTATGGTCCCAGGACCAGGATTGCAGCATCAAGTGCCAGAAACAGTAATCAGAGCTTCCCAAGGGACTGTGACTATAACCCTAAACCAGTATGCAAGAATTGCCAAGGTACTGATAGAATGAATTATACCTTTTCTCATCTGGCAAAGCTGGAGCTAATGATGAAGTGTCATATGGCCTAGTGGCTGAGACAATCCACCAGTATTGCCCCCCACCCAGTATAAAGGGGAATGCACTGAGGGAGACACATGTGCTAGACAGCTCTTGCTATTAGCAATCTGGAATGGCTCAACTGCTCAACCTGATGATCTTTCCCAAGATGGGAAAGCTTAGATGAATGGAAGAAAGAAAATAGTTGATAAATAATAGCTGAAGGAATGAATAAGGGATATATAGTGGGAAAATCTAACAATATGCTTCCTCCTCCAGAGAGACTCCGAGCAAGGGAATAAACTGTTCTCCGTTCAAGTACCCATGGCTAGCTGAGCCTGAGTTGCAGTCAAACAACATGGTCCTTCGAGCCACAATGCCTCATATTATATATTCTAATTCTGGACTCTATAGGCCTGTGGTTATAGTGTCATTTGGGGATTATGTTCTCTACTATTTTAATGGACAGGATTAGGGTGGGATTAAGAACTGATTTTAGTAGAGGACATGAACTGAGGCACAACCTTTGTTTCCTTGGAAGCATCTTTAAGACTCCACCTTAATCAAGTATGTAACTTAATATACCACCCTTGGTGTGCTTTCTTTGGATGGAGTACGTGCATTGGTGCCACTGTACAGTTCCAAACCTACAACATACCTCTGCTTCCCCACAGAGCTTCGGTGGAAGCAAAAAGACCTGCTGTGGACATTTTCGGCTTCTGACTCTGGGCCCTGCATTTGACTAACCCTTACCTGACCTTCAAATGTAGGACTGAACAGTAAGTACTCAGCACATTGTGAGACATTTCCTAGAAGTTTCATGAGTTTCTGTGGGACACTGTAGCTAATGAAAGACCCCCGAGATGGAGGAAATATAATCAAGGAACTTGTGAGGTGCTGCCGAGTCAGTTGTGACCCATACCAAGCCCATGCCCAACAGAACAAAACGCTACCTAGTCCTGCACCCCTTCACAGTGGTTCCTGTTCTTCAGCTTGTGGTTGCTGCCAGGGAGAGCAGGGGTGGAGGAATGGAGCAGAATAGCATTTTGGAAGAATCAGACATTTGGGAAACCTGTCATCTCCATTTTCTTGGCATTAGTCTAGAATTAATTATTTTAAAAGAAATTATTGCCACAATATGAAGAATTTTTAAATTGTTAAGAGCAAATCCTTTAAGCAGTCATCTTGGTAACCAAAAGATACATTTTAAAAACAGATTACTAGGTAAAATGCTTCACTCATATGGAAGGGTGGTGGAAATACAGTACAGGTGTTCATTATTTGTGGAATTTTATTCTGTTCTCTTCACGCAGATAGAATCAATCTCAGAAATGGAGATGCCAAAGGAAACTTATAATACTGAAGTGCACCTCTTCATTTTTTAAAGGAAAAATAGTCAGAAAACAGTATTAATACTAAGCAGATGTTGATCAGATTACTAATGCGTAAAAAATTTAACCTATTCATTCACTTATTGATTCTACAAACTTTTACAAATGTTACTAAAGATGCCACTTTAAGGATTAACCCGATAGGAAGGTGTGGTGTTTTTAATGTCCTCCTATGCTTAACAACAGTTGTCAGAATGGCACAGGACCTGACAGTGCTTCGTGCTGCTGCTCATAGGGTCTGACCTATTTAGTTTTCCAGGCACCCAACAGCAACATATGCATGAGAAAGCAGGACAATGAATAAGGAGAATTGCAGAAGAATAAATGCACTTCCATTGTAGTCTTGGGGAATACTGAAGGGACCACATATTTTCAGAAGGTTGTGCATGGGGATGTGATCGAGAAGCGTGGCAGTTGAAAACCATCAGAGGGAGAAAGAAGGCTTTCCATTCCTGTAAACAATTACAGTCTCAGAAACTCTCAAGGAGAGTTCTGTCTGCCGGAAAGAGTCACTATGTATTTGCATAGACTCAAAGGCAGTGATTTTGAAGGTTTTTTAAAAATTTTGATCAACTGTCAGAAGAACAAATAAATTTATCTTGGAAATAATATAGCCAGAATACTCCTGAAAAGTGAGAAGTATTAAAAAGACCAAACAAGTAATCAGAAAAGCGAGATTATTTGACAAATAATTGGCATTAAGATTGGAAGAAGGCTTATTACCATACTGTAATATGCAGATGACACAACCATGATTGTTAAAAGTGAAGAAGACTTGAAGCACTTGCTATGAAGATCAAGGATTGCAGTCTTTATTATAGCAACCACTCAATATAAACAAAAACTAAATCCTCGTAATTGGATCAACAGGCAGCATGATAACAAACAGAAAAAATTGAAGTTCTCAAGGATTTCATCTTGCTTGGATTCACAGTCAATGCACATAGAAACAGCAGACAAGAAATCAAATGAAAAAGAGGAGCTGATACCAAGGGTTCTAATAGAAAAAAAAATGCTTTGAAAATGATGGCAACAAATGTACAAATGTGATTGATGGATGAATTATTATAAGAGCTTTAAAAGCCCCAAATAAAATGCTTTTCAATTTAAAAAAAATGAGAGATCAAATGATCCATTTCATTGGATGAATCTGCTGCAAAAGACTTCTTTCAAGTGTGGAAAATCAAGGATGGTATTTTGAGGACTAAGGTGCACGTGACCCAAGCCATGATATTTTCAATCACCCCCGTATACATTTAAAAATTTGACATTGAAGAGGGAAAGGTGAATGAGAATTTACACATTTGGATTATGGTACTGGCAAAAAATATTGAAAGGACCATGGATTGCCAAAAGAACAAAAACAAATCTGTCTCTGAAGAAGGACAGCCAGAATGTTCCTTAGAAGCAAGGATGGAGAAATTTGATCTCACATCTTTTGGACACGTTATTTGGAAAAACCAGTCCCGAGAAAAAGATGCAATGTTTGGTAATAAAGAGAGTAAGACCCTCAACAAGATGGATGGCAACAGTGAATTCAAACAAAACAGCAATGTGAGGAGAAATCCAAACTGGAAAGTGTTTTATTCTTTTGTACAGGGGTCGCTATGAATCGAGACTGATTTAACACAACCTAACAATAGCAACTATATACTCTGGTTGTTTTTTTCTTTGTTGTTTGACTTTAAATCTAATGATTTCCTTTTTGTCTCCAATATGATGAATAAAGACTTTTCATTAAACACTTTCATTACAGCCTCCAAACTGCAATTAGCCCCATTCATTCAGCATTAAGATATTTCACTTCTAAATTTTAAGGGGGAAAAAATTAATAGGAGCATCATGATTCACAGTTAAAGGTTTTACTTCTGATCAATTATTCACATTCATATTTTCTTTCCAATGTTGTTAAAGTCATCTACTGGCCCAGACTTTCTATAACTAGAAGATAGATGATAGACAAATAAATTATAGATAGATAGATTGATAGATGGTAGATAGATGATGATAGACAAATGATAGATGATAGATAGATAGATAGATAGATAGATAGATAGATAGATAGATTGATATAATTACCAGAAGGATATGTGCTGAAAGAATAAGAGGGTCTTTGAACCTGGAGTCTTTTCAACCATGGTGTCATTTATTTAAGTTTTCAAAAATTAAGGGTTAGAATGATTAATCTGATATATTTTCAAGACAAGTGAATTTATCACCCCAGGACTCGCCCAAAGGACCTGAAAGAAGTGCACACAAAAAAATGCATGCTGATATCTCAACAAGCAAGCTCGCCAGCAGAACACTCAGGGGAATACTTGAAGTTTCAGTATTTATATAAGCCTTTCACCACAGGGCAAAAGAACGGGATTTATTTCATGTTATGGAAAACAACGGATGCACTTTAGAAATGAGACTGGGAGGGCGGGGAGGCCATGTCTGGAGCTGCAATTGTGACCACTGTTTGTGTATTTGCGTGGGTGTGGGTGTGGAAAGTGTTCATAAATGCCTTAAACTCAATCAGTCAGAGACAGAACATCGCTGCATTCTTCTGTCCCCCAAGGACACATCCATCATTTTCTTCTGAAAATCTATCTCTTGATCTAAATCTGATGTGGAGTCCTTTCCTCTATCTATGCAAGCAAGCTGTAAGTGCAGGATTTTATTAACCACAGAAATGCTGCTAAAAAATGGAAAGACCTGATGTAAATCAGGCAATAGAATCCTAAATATTAGACAAGAAGGGCATCCTATCTGCAGTGTAACAAGCCTCAAGCTAGAGTTTCTGCTGCGAAGTTATTTGAAGACTCAAGAACAAATCAGACTTAATTGTAAATTTACTAGAGCTACGCATATATTTTATCATAGGTTTCTGTTGAATTAACTTGACACCAGGAATGACTGTTGTTAATCAGATAGAATTACCTAGGTCCTGAACATGCTGCTATACAAGAAAAGAGTTCAGATTTTCTCAACATCGATTTAGCTTAAGATTAAAAAAAGAGAGCAAGCCAAGTCCAGGATTAAAGAAAAACTAATACACTAAAATCTCCAAGCCACAGAGAGAAATAATTATATTATCAGTAATAGCTAAACATGGGGCATGTAATTGATCAGGTTACCTTTTGACAATTTTAGCATCTATAAGGTGATAATTATCCACATTGTCCCATTAGCAAACTCCAGCTCACAGAAACTAGTGTCAATTCTTAAACTTTTGAGATCAGAAGTTATAGTTGTACCTGAAACTGCTTAACTCTAATACATAGAAGTGACTTAAGCAGAACATATATAGAAGATACAGCTTTATATACTTAGCCTTTTTGCACTAACGTGCTTCTTCACTCCTATCATATGCATGTTGGCTTATCTTTCTAAACTTTAACATTCATTCACTCATTCCCTTTTTCATGGAAATTGCCACAATAAACAAGATATCATCTTTTTCCCAGAGATCTCATGCACCACTAGACAGTTATTGATCCAGGTACAGTATAGTACATAATTTTGTGACACTTTTGTAAAGGGATAATTGAGGTACCAAAGAAGGAGCCTGAATTCTATCTGGTAGGAAAAAGCGGTATCATACAGAAGGTGACATTTGAGGCAGGTGTTGAAAACCGTAACCCACTACTGAAGAGTTTATTGCAACTCACGGTGACCTTAAAGAATGGAACATTGCCTGTGGGTTTCTGAGATTATAAATCTCTATAGAAGCAGGCACCCTCAAGTATACTGGCAGTGGATTTGGACCATCGACTTTGTAGTGCTCAGACTAATAGTGACCCCACACTGCTACAGGGACTCCTCTGGTGTTGAAAAAGGATTTGGAATTGTGTGGAAAATGGGAATCAGAATCTTCAAGGTAGAGAAGGCAAGGTGTACAAAGACCTGATCTTGAAACAATCTGAAGTCTCCTGACGTCAAAATAGTAAGAAGTGCAAAGGAAGAGAAGTTACAACCAAACTGTCGAGTGCCTTGTCTTCTCTACTAAGGATATTGGATTTCCTCCAACAGCAAGAAACTCAACGAAGTCTATTAACAGGGACTTGTATAATAAGTTATCAATTGTAAAAAGATAACTCCAGCACTGGTGTAGAGACATGAATCTTTTTGATACATGCTGTATTTGAATCCCTATTAATATCATTCTCACTGGTTAATATTACCCTAAATTCTTGAGAATATATATCCCTACCACTGTTAGTCATAATCCAATTTATTGGCTTCTAATTCATCTCTACTCTTTCAACCTTTGACATCTGTCATGATTATCTATGCTTTTTCCTACCTGGTTTCCAAAGTTCTCTAGTGACCAAATGCAATACTCTTATCGTCTTCATTTCACCTGTTCTTTTTCAAGTAAATTTGATAATGCTAGCTCCCCTAACCTTGAAGTCTGTGACACTATACATTTTTCAGCTTTCTTAACAGCTCTTTGGTCATTTTGTTTCTTTTTTAAAGTTTTGTCTTTATCTTCCAGTCCCAGGATTGTTTGTTCTTCTCTTTTGGTCAACTATCTAAGTAAATCTCCCATCTCAGTTGCCTGGGTAGTATAGCAGATTAAGTTTGGAGGCTAAGTAATCCTGTCATCTCTATGTAGGTGACACCCATATTCTTTCTTTCAGATGTACCTTTCACCAATTCCCATTTTCTCATTGTCATCAGATGTTTCCACTGAGATATTTCCACCCTGGCTTTATAATTTCAATCCCCACCCACTCCCTATTAACCTAGTATTTCTCCCTTGCCTGAACTCACATCCTGAGCTAAATCCGAAATGCCTTTCTTTTTGTAATTTCTTGGAACTTTAATCTAATTGCCCTATAGAACTGTTAGAAAATATTTTCTCCTTTCCCACCATAGCTATCGCTATATAGAGTCTCGATTATACACAGTGGGCCTATGACAACAGTCAATTTTTTTTAAGCTTGCCTTATTGCAACAAACATTTTTAGATCCATATAACCATCTCCTTTCCAAAATCAATATCTTCTCTCACACTGAGTGAAGGAGTTATTTCTTACTCATATACCATATATACTCATGTGCAAACCAAGTTTTTCAGCACATTTTTATGCTGAAAAAGCCCTGCTTGGCTTGTACTAATGTGAGGGTCCCACATAGCAGGGATGGTGATGATTGCGAACTCAGTGATGATGACAATGTCTATGCTGATAACCTCACAGCAACTAAAGCTGAGGCACTGTTTGGACATACAGATGAGGGAGAGGAATCTGGTTTTGAAGAATTTCAACTCTTGTGTTTTAGTTTAGTTGTGGATTGAGCTAAAGTTTTCATACTTTTTAAAGCTATTGTTAACTCCATTTTATCTTGTTTTTGATGACTCCCTTTTCCACTTACAGGGTTAGTTTACTGTTTTTCTTTGAAATAAATATTCAAAAGCATTTAACCTACAGATGCCTCAATGTGATTATATTGGTATCTGCTTTTATTTTGAATTTACCAGTAGCTGCGGAATTTCCCACCATAGGCTTATACTCAAGTCAATAAGTCTTACCGGTTTGGGTGGTAAAATTGGTGTTCCAGTTTATATTCGGGTCGGCTGATACTTGAGTATACACAATATTCTCTAAAAATAGATGGTACTCAATATTTGTTGAAAGAATGAATATATAACTATTTGGGAAGGCTAAGAAGCTTTCGGTATTATTAGCTTGAAATAGTATGTGAATTAATTTATTTTAAAACCTCTCAGAAACCAGGCTTAAGTAGTTCCTGAATTTGGGTAAAATGAATTATGTGAAGCCGTTAAGGAAGCTAGATAAATTTTAAAATATCTATATTTAATATCTATTTATTGCCTCCTCTCCCTTCTCCTACAGTGGTCTTTAATTTTACATAGACTTGGGTCTTGGGAAGAATAAGGTTTAGCTTCCCAACTAAATGCCAACCAAACACTTAAAATATGATACTTCAGTTTAGATGCTGCCTGTTATCCAGAGTATTATAAGACCTCAAGAATTCAAACCTTAGAAACCACTTATTGTTTTCTATGGTCCCTGAAAAATCATCCTCTAATGTCCATTGAAAATCTTTCTATTAATAGAGACCTCACTATATCCCAGTTCCTAGAAATATTCAACAAATACAGGATCTGTGCAACAATAGAAAAGGCAGAAGCTTTGAACCAATTTCAATTTGAGTCACAGTGCCATACCTCTCTCTGGATGACCTTAATAAAAACCAGTTGATAGCATTAATAATTTTTCTTCTACGTAGTAGTCATTGTTGTTAAGTGCTATGAAATTGGTTCCAATTCATAGTGACCCTATGTACAACAGGGCAAAATCTGACCCTATTCTGGCCCTTCTTCACAATTAGTGTTCTGTTTGCACCTGTTGTTGCAGACACTGTGTCAACCCATAAGTGGAGAATCTTCCTCTTGTTCTCTGAATGGCCCTAAGCATTATGTCCTTTCCCAGAAACTGGTCCCTCCTAACGTTTTTGTTCTTGGGAGCTATTGAGTTCATTGCTACTCATATAGATCCCCTTACAGCAAAACAAAATACCACTCAGTCCTATGCCATCTTCACGGGTGTGGCTATGTTTGAACCCATTGTTACAGCCACTGTGTCATTCTACCTTGCTGAGGGTGTTCATCTTTTTCTTTCTCCCACTACTTTATTTCATTTAGCCTTCACAAATCTATAAGGTAGGTGTCAATTCAAGATGAGGAAAGCAAAATTTGGAGGTTTCTACAATTGCTAGGTAGTTGTCAGTTGCTCATATCAACTCCAGTTCCAGGCAACCTTGAAACATATTCCATTTCTATTTTAGTTCGTCTCTACCTGGCCATGTGTAACAGAACAAAATATTTTCCAATTTGGCATCGACTTCGTCATTCATTGGTATCTTTGAGCCCACTGTTCCAGATATTTTGTCAATCCATCTCCCTGAGAGTTTCTTCCGTGGATTTATGCAGAGAGTTTAAGTACCCATTTTAACTCACAAAACCTTTAAGGACCAAAGCTGGGTTTCTATCCACAGTCTTAAGCTCATTGGTTAGCCCCACTTTCCACTGCTCTGAGGAGGGGGAATATAAGAGTAAGCCAAGAGGTAGTACCTGTAGTCAAGTACTTTTGGTGCTAGTGCTAGACCTCGTACATGTAATAAATGAGTTTCATATATTATTTTTAATCCTCCTTTGAGATAAGATTTCTTTCCTCATATGTGAGGACAGTGAAGCATAGAGTGCCTGGGTGTGGATGTACACCCTTAGAAGGGCCAAATCAGTCAGGTTATGTAGTCTGAAATGGATCCTTCTCTTCTCAATTGGTAAAGTAACCTGCTAGATGGCCTGTTGTCATCAATAACCCCAGTCAAATTCTAGCACATGGTATCACCCTTGAGATCAACTGCAATTGGCATACTGCCTCCTTCCCAGTCATGGAGAAAATAAACAATCAGGTTTTACTAGGCCAATAATCAGGACCAGGTAGAAATAATGTAAATTAACATAAACCCTGAGTGTATACAGGTAGTATAAAATGAGTCCATAGGTGGCCCAAATCAATGAATGTCCTTTAAAGCACTAAACCACTAGTGAAAATATTTGTTCTCTGAACCCATGCAGAAGTACTTCAAAAGAAAAGCCCTAGTGATCTATGTCCAATCATTCATAGCATTGAAAACCCTATGGTTTTCTACTCTGTACATATTGGAATCCAGTCAAGAGCAACTAGGAGGTATGACCATCAACATAGCTATGGAGAGGCAACAGAGTTGAAAGATTTTGCTTTTTTGTGGACACTAACAATGAAAGCCAAGTCCAAAGCCTCCCTTCCAGCAAGTGATAAATGAGAATCCCCTATTGGCCCACAGCTGGGGAGGCTCATTTCCCTAACAAGCCCCACTACCTGGGGGTCTCATCAGGTGTCTTGAAAACCAATGACAGCAACTTAGAGCAAAGGTTTCCATTCCCCTTATCTTTTGCTAATTTGTGAGGTGTTCAAAGACACTTTCTTCCTTGATTTTCAGAGTCCTATTGAGAAGAAAATAGAGCAAGATTTGTGGTAAAAAGTCAAATCATATCCCTCTTGGTTTCATGCATTTCTCAAGATTTTTGAGCCAGAACAGGAAATTATTTCAATGATAAACTGTATCTGAAGACTTTGTGACAGGACTTTTAGAATCCTCTCAATCATTTTCCCTTCATGAAAATTTAGGGCTCCAAGATGTTATTCAAGGGATCTAAATTAGACATTTTTATATAATCTGAAAATCCAAACATAACATCCTAGATATTAAGAATAAACCTTCTTTATTAAAAAAAAGGATTCTTCAATTCACAAAGTGATTTTGTGCATATAATCTGCAATTTACATTGAAATAATTTAATTTTCAAGTAAAACTGTATTTATAAGTTATAACACAGAAAAGTGTATCTATCAGCCACTCTCCTGCTTCTGTGAAGAGCTAAGAGCCATGACATTGCCATTTGTGATTTTTGGAAAATATATTTTGATATATGCATATCCAAAAATCAAATTTCTTAATACTTAGTTTACATTTTCCCTTTCATGGCAATGGTGGCTACCTTTATAGACCAATTTTGAGACAGTAAAACTTTTTGGGGGGAGAGGGCATCACTGCTCTCTGGTGGTCAGAGGAGCTACCCAGGCTTGCTCCTGGAGAGCCACTGCTGGATTTAAACCGCCAAGCCCGTGGGCCACAGTCCTGCACTCAACCACTTATGCCACTGGGGCTCAGCACCAAGACAGTAATCTTAATGAGAGTAGATAGCCTCATTGTGCAACCTTTCCATTGCACAAAGGTTGGTGGTTTTGAACTACTGCCATGAAGTTAGCAGTCCAATGCATAATCCACTACGTCACCAGGACTTCTTGTAAAAAGGAAGAAAGCAAAAATACATATATTTTAAGAAATTTACAAAAACAAAGAAGGTACAAGTGCAAAATATATTTTACTGTAAGCCCATAAGATCTGAAGGTAAAATTATAGACAAACAAATAGTACACATAACATTGCATTTATTGGGAGAGTCTATTTCAATATTGTAGTTATAGGCCCTAAAGATTTCAAAAATAAAATTAAAGAGAATTGTCTCCAATAGAGCTAGTCTTAAATTATTATATTCTCAGTTATTATTTCAATTATTTTGAAATATAGCTATGAAATATTTCAAACATGTTAATAAGTAAAAATTCATGTTTCTCTACCCATCCATATTGTTAAAATGTCATATGTTATATTTATCTGTTAAATAAGAAACATGACGTAACATTATTATATAACAAATATCTCACTGCCATAGAACAAGCCCTGGTAGATTATACTTTGGACTGCCAATCTCAACGCCAGCAGTTTGAAACCATCAGCCACTTCAACAAAGAAAAATGAGACTTTCCACTCCTGTAAAAAGTTCCAGAAACCCACAAGGCACTTCTACTCTGTCCCAAAGGATCTTTATGAAACTGACACTATGTATAAACATGTATTAATCCTCTATAAACATTCACATAGATATAAACTAAAATATGTTTAATATCTATTTAAAATAAAATATTCATCACCTTACACCCATTTTTCTGTTATTTGTCCTTCTGTGGTGGGGTGGGGGAGGTATTCCAGGTTGACCCTTGTGATCGATTCCCCTTTTATCCCCCCCAAACTCCCCTAACCCTCCTGGTATTTCTACTCTTCTTGTTGGCACTGAGGGGCTTATGTCTCCTGCATTCCCTATGTTTTGGGCTCTTATCTGTAGCAGAGTGCATGTTCTGGTCTAATTCAATGTGCTAGGTATAACTGAGGTCATAATAGTGGGGTGAGGGAAGCATCAAAGAACTAGAGGAAAGTTGTGTGTCTCATTAGTACTATACTGCACCCTGACTGGCTCATCTCTTTTCTGTATCCCCTCTGTTAGAGGATGTTCAATTGTTTACAGATGGGCATTGACTCTCCACTCTATGCCCCACACCCAACTAACCTTGTGTTTGGTTTCAAAGATTCGTGAGGGAGGGGAGGTGGGGGAGGGAGGGAGAAAATAAGGAGCTGCTATCAGGGACTCAAGTGGGAAGAAAATGCTTTGAAAATGATGGTGGGGGCATATGTGCAAATGTGCTTGACACATTCAAGGAATGTATGGATTGTGATAAGAGATGTAATAGCCCACAAGAAAAGTATTTCAAAAAGAGAAAAGAAAATATTACAGAAAATTGTGAAGACCTTTTTGCACTTCCACTCAATCTTTCCGCCTTTCTTCTCTTTAGAAGTAACCACTCTTATAATGTTACCACACATCTCTCCCTTATTGTGTTGGTAATCTATGTGTGTATAGCTGTTTGGATGAACTATTAGCAAAATATAGTATCATGTTGTGTAGTTTAAAACTAGGCACTGCAAGTTGCTTTTCATGGTCAGTGTTCTAATGTTCAAAATATACCCATATTCATACATACTGATTTGACGCATGCATTTTATCCACTCCATAGTGAGAACAGGCCGCAATGTATTTATCTGTTCTCTTACTAATGGTCTGTTGTTTTCAGTTTCTTGTGATTGCACCCAGTGTTTTAATTGTACCTTATACCTGTCTCTATGTGTTCATATGCATTTGAATCCCTCAAGTAAATGCAGAAAAGAGCATTTGTTTAGGTGCAAAGTTAGTATATTGCCAGCTTCAGATACTGTTTCAGTTGCTCTCCAAAGCAATTGGTTTCAATTGTTCATTCACCATATACCACATTCTCACCAACTATTTTTACCACCAAACTTTTGCATTTATGATGACTTGATAGAGGTGAAATTGAACTGCATTTACCTGAGCATCTTTTCATAAACTTAAGAGTACTTAGGCTTGTTTTTCTTTCGTGTTTTCTGTTCATGTCCCATGCCCATTCTACAGCCAGAGTCTAGGTCAGTTCCTATTGACTTGTAGGAATCTCGCCACACTCTAGAAATCCTCAATAAGTTACAGAAACCACTGTTGTTGGACTGATTTCCCTTCAGAGAGACCCTGTGTAGGGCTTCTGAGGCTGTACATCTTTAAGAAAGCAGGCTGTCTCATCTTTCTGGTGTGCTTGCACCACTAGTTCTGTGGTTAATAGACCAAAGCTTGCCCAATGATACCCTTAGAATAAAGTGACCAGATTTCAAGTGGGACACCATTGACCGGGGGGAGGGGGGAGTTCTTGATTAAAAAAAATTGTCCATATGGAGCAACAAAAACATTCATAGCATGCAAAAATAGTATTGTAATATATTTATTTTAAGTTTAAAACACCGTGGTACATCGCTAAATTATTAAAAAGCAGAACGCCTGGTCACTGCACCCTAGAAGTTTCTAGGATCTGGGCTGCCTTTTAACTCTGTTTACTTTTTCATAAAGAAGCTATTCATTCTATTGTTAATAAATGATCTACCTTGTCCTGTGAGTTTTTGGCTTTGTTTGACTAGCTTAAAAACAATACCTAATTCATAATACTACCCTGTTCCAGAGATTAAATGAATTTGTGTTATAGATAGTGTTATATAATTTTGTTAAATATATAAAATGACACTAATGTTTCTGTGGAAAAGAGGGAAACTAACTTTTAGAAGGGAGGAGAAACATAGTAATAGATATTTAGAGAAACAAATATGTGGCACAAGGCTATATTAAATAAATGCAATGCCTGTTAGAAATGTGCCTTTGGACAAATCTGAGTAATCCGGGATCAAACCAACAGCATCTATAAGATTCAGGTTGGAGGCACCAATTCAGTAACTACAAACAGGCCTGTGACACTTCTATAACCTACAGAGAAACAGCTGGAATTTGTTGGTCTGAGTTTATACTATAAACAGAATCACATATTTAATATTTCCTGTAATTTTCTCAGACCTTATTTCCTTTTAGAAATTTATCTCTACATATTACTGATAAATGTTGATTAAAGTTACCTACCCAAACCCCTGAATTCACTAGCTCCTTCCTTTGTCTCTATGTCAATTTACAGCCACACAAAATATAGAGTAATAGTCCAGAGAAGGATATAATCATTGCCTTAAGCTTAAAATCACTCAGGACTTTACAATTTGTCCCTATTCAATACCTGCCCTCATGAAAGGATCACTGAAGATGTGGGTGCTGTAGCAAAGTATGATGCATGTGTTAGTCCAGGTAGACTAAAGAAACAAATTCATAAATACTCATATGCATATAAGGGAGAGGTTTATATACAAGAGGAACTGAACATTGAGAAAACATCCCAACCCAGTTGGAATCCAAGCCCACAAGGCTGATATTAGCCCATATGTCCCATACCAGTCTATAAAGTCTTCATCAGACTCATGAAACACATGCAATTACACAAAATGCAGGACAATCACAAGCCAGTAGGTAGAAAGCCTTTGGATCCTGTGGTGTGGTAAGCATTTCATCGCTGGCAGGAGTCTCCACATGGCTGCTCAAGGTCCAGATGTCTGGATACATCAGGGTAGGTCTGTCTCCCAGGGAGCCAGCCTTGTCAGTCGAGTCTCTCAGGCAGGGAGTGTTGTCAGGAGAAAGTCTCCAAGGGAGGGAACCCAGAGAGACAGTGTTTCCCACCTGCAAGAGGGAATGACCACATCTTCCGGAATCCTCAGGAGAAGACCACGCCCACACAGAGGTCTCATTGGCCATCTCTAGATTGACAGCCTAGACTCCACCCCTACACTCTTAATCCTTAAAATGACTCCAGATTAGATGACTGCCACAGTGAAGAAGCCGCATAATGCCCAGCTATTAAAATGAATAGCATCTGAGTTCTTAAAAGCTTTGCCCTCAAATAAGCAAACATCTTTGTGAAGCATTAACTAAGTTCACATGAAAGAAGCACACAAGCTTGTGTAATCCAAGGATCATAAATAATAAATACCAAATCTGAAGGAGGAATGATATCAGTGCTTATATTGTGAACACCCAGTTTGCTGAAGGGTATGGATGGTGGTAGGAACCCAAAATACATTTTACCTTAAGCCATGAGAACCCAAAAGGAAACAAGCTCTGAGGAAATTACAGGAAATATTAAATGTGAAGTCCTCACATGCAATGAGTCTCAGATGAATCTTTTATGACCATAATTCAGGGATGTGATAGGCTTGCTATCAGACAGAGCACTAGTAAAGTCAATTGCGGAGATAGTTGAAAATATAATTCCTTATCATTTGATCTCTCTTTTGACCTATTTTAAATTTGCTTCCATTTTTAAAAATTTGGGAACGGGGTGGCATCACTGCCTTCAGTGAAAGTAGGTGGCCCAGCCTTGCTTCTAGAGAGCTGCTGAATTTGAACAGCGAGCCCAGTGGGTCGCAGTCCCGCGCACAACCACTACACCACCAGGGCTCAGCCCCCATTTTTAATATTTTATGCTGTCTTTTTCTACTGAAGTTTTTCTCCATTTTTCTCTGGTTGTTGTTGTTGGATTTTTTGTTCATTTTGTGCTTTGTATGATTTTCTATATATGAAACCCAGGATAGATAAAGTTATAGAGACAACCATAAAGTTATGGATTAAAATTACCTAGCATCATGACAAGGGAAGTTGGGAGGAAATGGAGTGCTAATAACTAGTATGAGAAGAAAACCTCCTGTTATTGATGATTGTGCAACTCTTAATGAAGTTGAACAAATAAATTACATGATGTCAGTTATCTGCCAATAAACCTATTACTAAGTAAATAATATCCCTCAGACTGTTTAATGCAACCAGTTCTTCAATACATGGAAACACTTACCAAGTTAAAAATGTGTCTTAAAATACACAAATTACTAACACATTACTAGTTCTGGCTCATATTAATCATCATTCTCAGTACAGAAACCTACTGCTTTTCTGCTTGAATTTTAACGAAAGTGTGTGTTGCACATTGTGATGGTTGGACCTGGACAGCATGGTTCTGATTGACCATTCCATCCTGCAGTGTCACTGTAAGCATGAGAGGGGGGAATGTCCAGGTTACCAAGGTCTGGTGGCGCACACCTCAAAGGCTGCTCCTGCTACAAGATAAGCTTTCTGAAACCAGAATTCTTTGGGAAGAACTATCCCTGAGTAGGGCAAAGGGCTAACATACTCAGCTGCTAACCAAACACTTGTAAGTTCAAGTTCACCCAGAGGTGCCTTGAAAGAAGGACCTGACAATATATGTCTGAAACATCTGCTATCAAAAAAATCCTGTGTGGGGCTGAGCCCCATTGCCTAAGTGGTTGAGTGCAGGACTACGGCCTTCAGGCTTGGCGGTTCAAATCCAGTGGTGGCTCTCAGGAGCAGCGCTGGGTAGCTCCCATGACCACCAGAGGGCAGTCATGCCCCCCAAAAAAACAAAGAAAAAAAATCCTGTGCAGCATAATTCTACTCTGACCCATATGATGTGGTCATGAGTCAGACTTGACCCCATGGAACTGGTCTTATCAATCAATACATACTTATTGCAAAATACTTAAAATATGAACAGGAATGAATGACCAAATAAAATCATTTATGCCTTGTTATAAGGTGTGGTTGAATAGCTCAGACTTGAACTGCCCCATAGTGTTTCAGACTTATGGGTCAGTGGTTTAAGTGCATGACTACCAATGTAATGTTGGTTGTTTGAAAGTACCAGCTTCTCCATGGGAGTCAGCTATGACCAGCTACTTCAGTAATAATTTCAGTCTTGGAAACCACAGGTGACAGCTGAATCTTTCCTGTGTGCTCTGTGAGTAAGCATGCACTTGATGATAATGGACTTTGCTTTTTTTTGGGGGGGGGGCATCACTGCTCTCCGGTGGTGGGAGTAGGAGGCCCAGCCCCACTGCTGGAATTGAACCTCCATCCCAGTAGGCCGCAGTCCCGCACACAACCACTACGCCACCGGGGCTCAGCCCGGACTTTGCTTTTTAAAACCATCTTTAGGGAAGTAGGTTAACAATGCTTTGCTCCGACAGAGACCCTGTCAAGTTTGTCCTTTTGACCTTTTAGTTAGTAATGGATACCTAACCATTGTGCAAATAGGGCTCCTTTTTTATCAGGCAAAAATAATTTTGGTGATATATATCCATTATCCTTTCTATCTTGAATATATCTTTTAACAAATTAAAATGCAATCATACCATTAGGTAATTAGCATTTTAAACTTAAATATGTCCATGTCAAGAAACAGCCACCTAATAACATGCCCTGTCATCAAATCCATTCAGACTCTGTCTATGTAGAGTTTCCAAGGCTTTAGCTGGAGTGAGGACCGTTTAACACATGGGCTAGATGAGGCCCTTCAAATCATTGATACCAGACAACATTACACATCTCACTGCAGAAAAGCGATCATCTTAGAAGTGGGTCAACTAAACGTTTGACCAGTGTGGCCCAAGAGTCATGTTACAAAGATCCAAATGGCCCTTGGCAAAAATAAGGTTCCCACCCCTGCTGTGGGAACAATCTCATCTTTATCTGACAGAGCAACTGGTAGGTTTGAACTGACAAACTAGTAGCCCAAAGCCTATTCAAGTGTGCCATAGTCACCTATTAAGTCATTTTAATGTATTGAGCATATCCATTATAAAGATATGTTAAATGAACAAATGCTTTTATTTGTTACTTATGCTTTATGTTCCCAAAGTTTGTGAATAAATACTGCTTCAACAAGGATGCTTTCATGTAACTGTCTACATGAGAGTAAATCAAAAAAACATTGCCATAAAATGATAGAAATCTCATTTGATAGGTTCTGTGTCCACTTGACTGAGCCAGAGTTCTCAGTGGTCTTGCTTGGCAGCTAACACCTAGTAACCTCTCATGACTTATTCTCACAAAATGTATTGATAACTAATCAGTTTTAAGCCTCCATTATGGTAGAAGACAAGGGAGGAAGCAACACCCTTACTGAGGTACCAGCTCTGATGTAGTTAATTGCCTCAGGGGGTAGCCTTCTTCCAATATGTGACCTGCTTTTTTGCTGGGTTTGGGCCTTCCTCTGACTCATCAACCTACAGTTCCTTGTCTTTGAGCCAACAGCCTGTCATCTTGCACACCAATATGGAGAGTTGTCAGCAATCCATCATCTGACCTACAGACCTGTGTAGCCACCAGAATGACCCACTATCCTTAGATTCATTCAACTCTGCAGCCACCAGTCAGTGGTCTTCCTGCTTGCCACCAGCACCCACAGCTACCCAAGCCAGGAGGTCTCCAGCCTAACATCTAACTAAGGAATTTGGGACACGTCTAGACACAGACTCGCCAACTTCTTTAACCATGTGAGTCATTTTCTTGATATAAATACCTATATATGTATACATATGCAAATGTCAATGGTTTGGATTCTCTGAAGAATCCAGCCAAAATATCTTTATTAAATAAAAATATGAAAATGTAAAGATGGTGTTTCTCAATATGTCCTCTTCTTAGGTCTATAACTGAAGATAACATTTCCATCTCACTAAAACTTCCCTGAAGAAATCTGTGCTCTTTGATTTACACCATATTAAAATGGTGTAAATGTCTTCCTCCTTTTATATATTCTTTGATTTTGGAGGAACAAAAAGAAATTTGAAAGGGTGAAGTTTTCCAACAAAATTCTCTCAGACAGCCCTTGCTAGCCTTGGAGAATGGGCAGGTGCATCTTAATAATGAATATATTTTCTTGTTGAAAATTTCCTGATCATTTCTTGACCAACTACATCATCAATGTAGTTTTTCAATTTAATTTTCTTAAAACTTCATAATTGTCCTGTGCTTTTTAAGAAAATCTATCAAGTTGACCACTTTGATCCCTAAAATAGAGCTGACATCATCTGGTGATCTGACATTTCCTTTTTGTACTGAACTTCTGATTGAAACTTTTTCAAAAGGTAAAGCTAGCACATGTATTACTGAAAGAACTTATCTATAGCCATCCACTGACCACAGAGACATTTCTAAACATATGCTATTGAAAAAGCTATGGCTTCAAAAAATGCATCTCTAGTAGTCATAATTTCTGACTTCTCCTTATATATGCACTTATTTAAGATTCATGAAATGGAAGTACTATAAATATGAATACTATAAATATTCATTAATTTATAATATTTCTAAATATATTCACTGAATACATATACCTGGAGTTCCTATTAATCAGTAGGCATCAATTAACTGGGTTAGGCCAATTAATCAAACAGACAAAAATGAATCTGGACAAAGATGGTGGCCGAGTAGTTATATATGCTTCCCAGATACTCGAAAACAGTGTTCTCAACCTTCCTAATGCCGCAACCCTCTAATACTATTCCTCATGTTGTGGTGACCCCACAATGATAAAATTATTTTTGCTGGTACCTCATAACTGTAATTTTGCTACTGTTATGAACTGGGTGACCCCTGTGAAAGGGTTGTTCAAACCCCAAAGGAGTTGCGACCACAGGTTGAGAACCATTGCTCCACAATGGTTCTCACTGAGACAAGGATGATAATGCGATAACTCTGAGCTTCAGGGGATAATACAAAAAAGTGAGTTAAATACCAAAGATAAAGCTGAGCAAATAAATAGGCAAAATTAATAACTTGTCAGTTGATTTGACACAACTTAGTCAATTGATTAGGATTGTAGCTAGATAATTGTGGTAGCTACATAATCTGGTGTTAATTTGCGATCTGAGAGGATTAAGAAAGAAGGGGTGGGGTCTAGTCTGTCAATCAGGTTATAGCCAATGAGGCCTCTTTGTGGGCAAACCTTTCCCTGAGGATTCCGGAAACTTCTGTATTTCCTCCTTGGAGGTGGGAGACTCATTCTCTCTCCACCCATTCCCTTGAAGACTTTCTACTGATAGGGCTCACTCCCTGAGAGACACTCTACACTATGTTGATAGATCCCCATACCGTGGGCACTGGAGGAGCCACATGGAGACCTCAGTCAGTGCTGAAATGCTCACAATGCCACTGGATCCACAAGACTTCCAACCCACTGGCCTGTGAACTTCCTGCATCCGGCATCAGTGCATGTGTTTCATGAGTCAGAAGAAGACTTCATAGATTGGTATCAGACATATGGGTTAGTGGACATATGGACTTGACATGAACTGGGCTGGAAAGTTTTCCCAATATTAAATTGCTCTTGTGTCTATGAATTTGTTTCTCTAGTTTACCTGGATTAACACACTAGCAGAAAGAAATGTATAGTTTCTTGCCCAGACACCCTGCTCTGGGTCTGATCTAAGTCCTGGTTTTCTTCTTTCTTTATTTTATTTTCCACTTTTTCTTCCTTTCTTTGCTTTCCTTTCCTTTTCCCCTTATATTCTTCTATTCCTTTTTCTTCCTGTTTTTCTTACTATTCTTTTTTCTAGTCTAGTCATCTTGTCTTCTCACCCAGTTTTGTTTATTCCTTTATCCCTTGTTTTCTCCTTTTTATCTTCCTTTATTTTTTTGGCTTCATTTTCCTTTTAGTGATTAATTCCTTTTTTTTTTTTTTTTTTTTTTTTTTTTTTTTTTTTTTTTTTTTTTTTTTTTTTTTTTTTTTTTTTTTTTTTTTTTTTTTTTTTTTTTTTTTTTGCTGCTGTTTGTGCTCTCTATTTTTTTCTTTATTCTTATCTGATCTTTTTTTCTTTGCTGGTGATTAACCTTTTTGTTTTGGTTTGGTTTGATTTTCTCTTCTACCCTCTCCCCTGGCCTCCTAAAGTGATAAACAACCATACCCACATGCCCTAGCAACACCCATACCTCTTGGAGCCCTAACAAGGACCGATAAAAGATTTTTTGCCAACTAATCAAAGATAAGCTGATCCTAAAATAAGCCAAACCTTCCCTCAAATTCACTATACAAACAGTGAACAGACAACTATACATGCTATCATATTCTCTATCACACCTCACAGGAGATAGATGTTAGGTGTCAAAGAACACACCAACATACAGTCAATAAAATATAAAGACAAAACTGCAATGTCACACAGAAAACAATGTTAGTTCACATGAAAAAAAATAGAATGGCTCAAACAAGGAACCAAAATACAGAGCCAGAAATACTTTCAGAGGAAGAAATGGCTTTAGGATGACCTGAAAATGAATTTTAAAGAAAACTGTATATGTACCTTAAACATATTGAGAGAAAGATCCAGAAAGCTGCTGATAAAATCAAAGAAACAATGGGAAAATTTTTTAAAAGAATCAGGAAAATACTACAAAAGCAAACTGACCAAAAAAAAATGAATGAAAAATTAAAAATCACATAGAAATAATGAAAAGAAGTTAAAAAGATAAATGCTATGATTTCAGACATGGATATTATTTGGATAGGTCAAAATAGTAGAACTGAATCAATGGAAGGTAAGATAAGTGGGTTTGAAGACAAATCTTCAATATGAATTTGATAGAGGACAATCATAAATAGGAGAATTATGGGAACACCTTCAAGAGAAAAAATAGAATGTAATCAGAATTCCAAATTAGTAAGAAACTCCACTTCCTACCCCCCCAAAAAGGCAGAGAGAATATTATTTTCAAATTACTGGGAAAAAATTTCTCTAAAATAATGGAAGATGAGAAGATATGCATTCAAGAAGCTAAACAAATACCAAACAGAATACACTGCAAAGGAAGATAACTATAACATATCATAATAAAAATTTCCAGGAGCAAAAACTAAGAAAGAATCCTGAAAGTAGGTCGGGGAAAATTAAAACCTACTGGTGAAGGCCAACAAGAAAGAGCACGGTTTTATCTCTTAGCAATTATCAGAGAGAGTAAAAGACAAAGGGATTACACATAGGCAACGCTGATAGAAAAAACAGCCAACTAAGGATCATATGCCCAGCACAATTGTGTTTCAAATATGATGACAAAATTAGCACATTTCTAGATAAATAGAAATTAAAATAACTGGTAAAAGCCAGAATCCCGGTGGCATTGTCAGGCTGCTAACTACAAAGTAATCAGTTCAAACCCACCAGACATTCTCCATGAAAAAGATGAGACTACCTACTACTGTAATGATTTCTAGCCTTGGAAAACCTATGCAGTGTCACTACAAATAAGAATCATCTCAAGAGCAACAAATTTGTCTTTCTTTGGTTTGGGGTCTAAAAAACAAAACAGCATACCAATCTTATAAGAAATGCTAAAGTGATATCTTTGGGAAAAGAACCAACCAACAAAGTAAGATTAACCAACAACCTGAGATAAGCATAAATGAAAAGGAGCACCCAGAACCCCATCCTGATATGGAAGGATCCAGAGTAGCACTCGCAGAGTATAAAATAACGTGTAGTAGGGAGTCAAATTACTCCTGAGGGTATCAAAAGCTAGAAATCTGAGCCTCACCTTTCTTCAGTGGAACAGCTAGTGGTTTTGAATTGCATGTCTAATGGCTATCACCCTAGCTCATAACCAACTATGCCACCAACGGCTAGGAGTCAGAATTAATTAACTCAACAGCAGTGAGTTTAAAGTACAACATCCCCACAGCAATGAAAATAAAGAGTTAGAGACATTTATTTGCTAGCTGAACATGATAACCACTACATTACAGAAATGAACTAGCTGCAGAGATATTTATTTGTAAGCAACGACAATTACCAAAATAATATGAGGGTATATAAAAGTTACAAAACTTCCAAATGGAGAGGAATTGAAATAGAGTTCAAGAGAAAGTAGGCTGTTTTAAACTGGAAATAAATTAATAAAGTACAGTGTAACTTCGAAGAAAATGAACAAACTTTTTCATAAAAATATAAAAGGAAAATCATGATGATTTAGTAAACACTAAAACAAGACAACCAAAATGAAAACCCACAAAAAAAATGAACTAAGAACAGGTCTCACCTCGTAGCTCAATTTTGAGCCAAACAATAGAAAGCCAATAAGAGATACAATAACATTAGTAATTTATGTACACCTTAGAATAAGCATTTGTGATCAGAATGGTGACATTTACCAATGGACCAAGTTCAGCATTGTTAATTAAGAGGGGAAATGGAAACAGAAAAATAGGAAAGATGTGAGATAAATGATACTCCATTGTCTTCATCGCAGTCAATGAAATCAAACAAAATGTGTATGAACTGTCAGATAGAAAACTTATATTCAATATAAACCTTCACATAGTTAATAGTAAAATGTTTTAAAAACAAAAACAGCAAATCAGAAAAATAAAACAGAAAATGATCAAAAATGAACAAAATGAACAAAAGAAGAAAATGAACAAAAATGAAAACAGAAGGTGATCTATATGAAGCCATCCTGTGTAAAATCTACAAAGTTTATGGAGAAAAGTAAAGAAGAGAGACTGAGAAGTCACATTTTTAATAAGATGAATAAAAAAGTCTCAGTGAAAAGAACTAGTGGTGTCAAATGTTTATATATCCTCTCTTACTGTTCATGGACAATGGATGTTGTCATTTTTCTTTTGATTTATTTTTCCCAATTTGGTGGGTTTTACTCTTTTGAAGACAGTTACCTGGTGTGATAGGTAGGTTTATTGTGCCAACATGGCCAATAAACACGTGGGATTAATTGAAAGACAGAGATATAAATGGCTCGGTGAGCCTTACCTTTCTTGTCTTCTGGCCTTTGATGATCAGACCAGTGTGGGGTACTCTTGCTTGTTCTCTGCCTTCAATTACTACCTACGGGACACCAAACCCATGGATTGTGTTGCCGTAATTTGGGGTTCCTTCAATACCTGCTTCACCACTGAAGTACGCATCACTTGAGATTGAGACTGTCAGACCCTGTCATCTGGCTTACAGTTGGTGTCCTGCCCTGCTGTTTGTGGCCTGTGGCTGGATAACCTGAATAGCTCTACAGAGGACTACCCAGCGGTTCTCAAGACTTGAAGGACTGCCAGTGTATTAGTTGTTTCACAGAAATGAGTTGCACTGAGCCATTTGAACTGTTTCATATATTAGTTGTTTATTTCTTGTAATATATATTTATTGATTGATTGATGTCCTGGTTTTGTTTCCCTAGAGAACCCTGTTTAATATACCTGGATAACTGATTGGGAGAAATTAATGCCCATTCCAAAGAAAAGTGATCCAACAGAATACAGAAATGATTGAACAATGTCACTAATATCACATGCAATTAAAATTTTGGTGAAAATCATTCAGTAATAGTTGCCTCAGTAGCTTGACTGGAAGCAGAAGAGGACATAAAACAAGGGAAGGACATAAAACAAGGGAAGGACATAAAACAATAAAAATGTTTATTGGCTATGTAAAAGTATTCAACTGTGTGAATCATAAACAACTGTGAATAGTATTAAAGCAATGTGAATTCTAGAACGTTCCAGTGTGCTCATGCTAAACCTATAGATGGATCCAGAGGCAGTCATTCAAACAGAGCAAGGATGTATTAAGTGACTTATAAGCAAGAAAGATGCATGTCAGTATGTAACTGCTCACAATACTCATTCAATGTCTATGCATCTCTATAGTGAGCACATAATTCAAGCTGGACTAGATGAAGAAAATCACAGCATTAGGTTTGGTGGAAGGCTTATCAGCAACCTACAATAGGCAGATAGCACAACGATGCTGAAAGTGAGTAACTCTTAAAACACTTGCTGATGAAGATTAAGGATTGTAGCTTTCAATATGGATTAAAATTCAATGTAAAGAAAACAAAAACTCTCACAAGTGACCAATAGATAACATCATGATAACTGAAGAAAAGATTGAAGTTGTCAAGTATTGTATATTGCTTGGATACACAGTTAAAGCTAATAGAAGCTTATTGCTCTTATTGTTGTTGTTCAGATGCCATAAAGTAAGTTCCAACCCATAATGACCCTATGCACAACAGAATGAAGCACTGTATGGTTGTGTGGCATCCTCACAATTGAGTCTATGTCTGAATCCATTGAAGCAGTCACTGTGTAAATTCATCATGAGGGCCTACCTCTTTTTCACTGCCTTTCCACTTTACCGAACATGATGATGTTCTTCTGCAGAAACTAGTCTCTCTGGACAATATATCTAAAGTATGTAAGATGAAGTCTTGCCTTTCTTGCCTGTAAGGAGCACTCTGGTCTCACTTCTTCCAACATGAATATTTGTCCTTTAAGCAATTTGTGGTATTTTGAATATTTTCTCTGGTGCCACATTTCAAATATATCTGCTCTTGTGTGGTCCTTCTTATTCAATGTGCAACTTTTACATGGATATGAGTCAATGGAGAATTCCATGGCTTGAGTCAGGTGTACCTTAGTCCTCATCTTTGCTCTTCTATACACTAAAGAGGTCTTCTGCAGCAGATTTACTTAATGCACTACATCATTTGATCTCCTGACTGCTGCTTCCAGGAGCATTGACTAGAGATTCAAACAAGATAAAAATGTTGGCTGAAACCTTTTCTCCATTTACCATGATGTTACCCTTTGGTCCAGTTGGGGGGATTTTGGTCTTCTTTACATTGAATCATAATCCATACTGAAGACTACAAGCCTAGATCTTATTAAGCAGGTGCTTTCAACTTCTTCTCAATTCTCTGAAAGCAAATGCTATCATCTGTATTTTATCTATCATTTATCTATCATTTTATTCTATCATTTGTATTTTGCCGTTTATAAGTCTTCCTCAAAATCCGTTACTACATTCTTCTTCAGTATAAACCAGTTTCTTTCCTTATTTTCTCAGTCTACAAATTGATCAAGTATGGTAAGAGGATACAACCTACTTCACACCTTTCCTTATTTTAAACTATGTAGCATGCCTTTGTTCTGTTTGCAAAACTGCCTCTTGATCCATGTACAAGTTCCTTGTGAGCACAATGAAGTGTTCTAGAATTCTCATTCCTCTCAAGATTATCCAGTTTATTATAGTCCACACATTCAAATGCCTTTGCATATTCAAGGAGACACAAGTAAACTCCTGGTATTCTTTGTTTTGAGCTAAAATCCATCTGACATCAGTTCCCTTGTTCCTCAATCCTTTTCTGAATCCAGCCTTAATTTCTGGTTGTTCCCTGTCAATGTCCTGCAGCAACCATTGTTGCATACTCTTCAGCAAACTTTTACTTGCATGTGATATCAATGATATTGTTCTATAGTTTCAGAATTCTGTTGAATCATCTTTCTTGGGACTAGCTACAAAAACATATCTCTTCCAATCAGGTGGGAAAGTATCTGTCTTCCAAATTTCCTGGCATAGACAAGTGAGTGCTTCCAGTGCTTCTTCATCCTTCTGAAACATTTCAGTGTGTATTCTATAAAGTCATGGAACCTTTTTTGGCTAATGCATTTAGTACAGCTTGATCTTCTTTCAGCACCATTGGTAGAAAGTCATATGCTACTCCCGAAATGGTAGAATGTTGTTGACTGGTTCTTTCTGATACAATGACTCTGTGTATTCCTTCCATATTTTCTTGATGCTTCAATATTTTGTATACAGAATCTTTTAAGATTTCAACTCAAGGTTTGAAATTCTTCTTGAGTTCTTACAGTTTCTGATAAACTGAGCATGTTCTTCCATTTTGCTTTCCTAATTCTATTCCTTGCACATTTTTAAAATAATATTTTCAACTGCGAAGTTGTGTGCTGAGAGCGTCGGAGCGGAGCCGGGATGATCACGGACGTGCAGCTCGCCATCTTCGCCAACATGCTGGGCGTGTCGCTTTTCTTGCTGGTGGTTCTCTATCACTACGTGGCCGTCAACAATCCCAAGAAGCAGGAGTGAGAGTGGCGCTCTCTCCGCCCCAGGGTTCCAGGATGTAGTCTGAGGCAAGAAGGAGGGTGCGAAGGCCCGCCCTCACCCTTCCCTTCATCCCTTCTGCCCATCACAACATACAAAGCAACTATACCCGGAGTTTTCCAAACAATTTTTATTTCCTCAAAGTCTTCCTTAACCCTATGGAACAAGAAGCTGCCACTGAATAGGGCCCACTCTAGGGGCTGCTGGCTTTGCTACTCCCTCCCCCCTCAATATAAAAATATAGATACATATATATCTCTAAAAAATAATAATAGTAATAATATTTTCCTCTGTCTCCTGGAACTGCCCTTTGAAATTTTCTTTTCAGCTCCTTAACTTCATTCATCCTCTCCCCCATTTGCTTGAGCTATCATACAATTAAGAGCAAGTTTCAGTCTCTTCTGACACACACTTTGGTCTTTCCTTTCTTTTTTAATAACCTTTTGCTTTCTTCATGAAGGTGGTCTTGATGGCCTCCCACAACTTATCAAGTTTTCTTTCATTAGTGTTCAATGCATCAAATCTGCTCTTGGAATGTTCTAATCCAAGCAACAGTCAAGAAATTACATGGCACATTACAATATCTTTTGCAGACAACTCTAAAGTGTTGAAAAGCAAGGATAGCACTTTGAGGATTAAGGTGTGTATGAGACAAACCATAATATTTTCAATAGCTTCAAGTGCATATGAAAGTTGGACACTACGTAAAGAAAACCCAAGAAGCATTGAGGCATTTGAATTATGGTGCTGGCAAAGAATAGTGAAAGTACTGTGGAATTCCAGGAAAACAAACAAATCTATCTTGGAAGAAGTACAACAATTCTTCTTAGAAGCCATCCCTGGAAAAGGATATCAAGCTTGGTAAAGTAGAAGCCCAACCAAAAAAAAAGGAAAACCATTAATGAGCTGGATTAACACAGTTGGCTCAAACAAAACGACAAATGCAAAACTGGTGTAAAAATAAGCAGCACTTCACTTTGTTGCTCAGCTCGTTGTAGTGAGTCAGAACATACTTGATGGCACCTAATAAGAACATCTGAAGACTTTGAGATAGATTAATATGGGTAACTCACGCTAAAAGTGTAAGACATTTCCTTTATTTCTCGGTTTTCAAACAATTAATTGATTCCCTGCCATTAATCTAAGGTATGAAATTAGTATGCACGCACGTGTTATTACCCCAAACCCAAACCAAACTTGTTGCATCACATCACAATCAATTTATAGTGACCCACTAGTGCAGAGTCAAATTGCCCCATAGAGTTTCCAATGCTGCAACCTGAAGCCAATTATCTGCATTCAAATTGCCAATCGTTTGGTTAGCAACTAAGCACCTAACCAATCAGACTCTTTCTCACACATCATCATAAACCCATAAATTTAAACAATTAATTAGAAGCTCATATTACCCATCATTGACTCATGGAAGCATCTTGCTTTTGGCTCGAGAATTCCATTGTTATTTGTCTAGCAATCTTTTATAGAGACTACTACATTTCTAAGTTTTTCAAACATTAAAACAAAATGTTCCAGGCTCAGCACAATGGAATTACCCTTTTCTCTGAAAGCCCTCGTTCCTTTTAGTGGGAATTCAAGATGACGACTTCTGCATTCAAGACTCTGACTGCCATTGGGTAGGTCACTATTTCTAGGTTTGTGCAGTCAACAGCGTAAGACACGGAGGCAGAGCTAGAGTGTCATGCATTCATACAGCTATTTCTGAGTTAATTCAAAATGAGAGGGCTTTTAAATCATCTCTCCAAGGACTACATCAACATCTTCTTTCCATGCCTACAAAAAGATACGGAGGGTGACAGAATAGTCAAGTCCCATAAGGATTTATTTTATTCTTCCATATGTGCACCAATTTTAGAATGAATGTCTTAATCCTACAAAATCAATTACATTTTTGAAATTATTCTACTCCATTCTTACCATTGCTACTGGCTATATCATATCTAAATGCATATGGACATTGTATATTATATTCCATCCCTTTGACTCACATACATGTAATGTTTATATAATGTATATGTATGCACATGAATATAGTAAACACAAGTCTCTATATAATTGTCTCTTCCTTTATCTGATTCTTACTCTCTAATAGATTCCTTGAGAAGGATACATGGGAACAATATTCCCTGAATTCCTGCCTATTACTAACACTTGTATTACATATATTTGAAAGCCAGGTTTGATAGACATTATAGTCAGCTTTTTTTAATAGCCTTTAAAATATCTTTATTACCCCTTATGTTTTGTCATGAAACTATGTGCTTTATTGGATAGAGGTCCAAGACATAATTTGTTTTCTTTAAGATCTAATCATTTTACATTGTCTTAGTGTTGAATGGTCGAGATCAATGTCCTCCAGCACAAGTATAAACTGAGCTTATTTTATTTATTCATTTAAATTCTGGGAAGTATTCTGGAATTACAGAGACAGCTTTGTGATTCTAAAAACATAGATTATATTATTAAATTTTGACATATTCAAAATATCGTTCATGGTATTATGCACGTAATCTTGTGTTTTCAGGTTTTCTAAACAATCTGTTGATTCTAATGCATATGCTGCTTCCTAGCTTTCATTTGATTCCTTGGAGAGTACTAGCATTTTTACACCAGATTCTCTATGACTATTTTCAACTTTTGTTCCTTGTCCTCAAATCATTTTTTGAAATTCCATTTCATTTGTCTTCATTCTTTAATTTTTTTTCTTTTTAACTCTTCTTTAAAGTGTGTGTTCTTGGGCTGGGCCCCGCGGTGTAGTGGTTGAGTGCGAGACTGCGGCCCACTGGCTTGACAGTTCAAATCCAGCAGCAGCTCTCCAGGAGCAAGGCAGTCCGACCAGAGGGCAGTGATGCAAAAAAAAAAAAATGTGTGTTCTTGTTTTAATTGTAGTGTGTGCCTTCTCATTTAATCTTTTGACTTTTTACTATTTTCTGTTTTTTTCCTAAATAATTTCACTTCATCTTATAGTTATCCTAACTTATATTAAAATTATTTTAATGCCTTATATAATCAATTTACCAGCTAATATAATAAATTTAAAGTCATTTGGTTCATATTTGCCTGTTTAAAGGCTTAGCTTAATGGCCTTTTTTTCATTGTCTAGAGGGATAGTATTTTGACTTTCATTTTTTTTCCTTGTATTAACCTCATATGAGTGTAACTGCCATGTTCCTTTCTACTATTCATGTAAAATTAGTTTTCTCGAACTTTTGAAAAGTAATAGAAATACCAAATACCAATACCAAATAAGCTTTCTAACATCAAAGAATTCCCTCTACAGTTGTTTTGTGCTGTGTTTTTAAAATTACCATATTCCTCTTTGACATTTTCCAGCTTTATGCTCATCCACCACCTTTATCTATATCTGCTCTTTTTCTCTATATTTGTATCCTGCTCAATTTTTTTTATATTCCACTTTATGCAGTTTCTCAGTGTGGTACCCTGTCTTGGAAGGTGAGCTTGCAATGCTTACATGAGCTTTGAAAAGTGGTCTCCACTATTTTCAGATCATACGAGGAAAACTGACAAGGATTCAGCTTCCACATAAAACCTAGAAGCTATTTTGCAGAAGTTCTCAGGCCCAGCAGATAACTCAAACTTGCCAGTCTTTTATCACTTGCAGATGAGATACATCATAGATTCCCAAACTTATTTGGCCTACCGAACTCTTCCTTAGAAAAAAATTACCTAGCACCCCTACAGCAATTAAATACTTTTGTGCTATATGCCATCATCCAAGTTAAAGTGTAAGTGTCTGCTTTTGCAGGTCCCCTGGATCATTCCAGCACCCCAGAGTGGGAAATATCGCCTACTTTGGGAAACACTGATATAGATATTGCTCAGGTCCTAACTTTTGATGATTTTTTCCCACTCACTGGTATATGGGGGTTCAAGAGGATCCCTTGCCATCTATTTTGTTGAAAAATATCATCTCTGTGCTTTTTTGCATTTGTTCTAGTTGTTTTGTCCGTGGAGACTCAGGAAGATCCAAAGCTATGCCACTGCTGCTGTCCCGTCTTCCTAGAAGCACAATCAAATTGTGTATGAAAAGCATTAGACGCTACTACTAGTCAGGTATAGTTTTGAACTGATTTTTTTAAATTCTTTTCACTCATCTTTCTCATTGATTTCAATGTTTTAAAGTTTAGGTTCCCAAACATATTTGACCTATCACCACTCTCCAGCAAAACACACACACACACACCCACACACAAAAACAATTCAGTGCACCACAGCAATTAATCCAAGATAAAGTGTCAGGAGAGGGGTCTCAATATGCCATCCCCCCACAAGAATGAAATGCCGTGAAAAATAAATGAAACACAGACATGTGGCCCCACTGCTCCACAGATCATGGCTAGACTCCAGAGGCTGTCAAACCACATGACTGACTGAACGTTGTTGCTTCATTAGAATCTCTTTTCTACTCGTATCTGGACAACAACCCTGCAAATGGAAGTGATGGGCTGTGAGGTAAAGGGGGTGCTCCCTCTGCCCCCCATGCCATGGTCTTCAGAGGAATTGGAATAGCAGATCAGTGGAAAGACTGGGGAAAGACCCTGTGCAACTTGCAATTCTCATGAGTTCATTTCTTTAATCCATAATCATATGCTTTTAAGTGTAATTCGTGATACCATATATTGGCATATGGTTTTGTAATGATATATATGTATTATATATACACACAATATTATATATATTCTAGACATCAGGATAAAGACTGCACTTTCTACTGCCGTGAACAGTTATCATTTCAGAAACTCACAGGAGGTCGCTCTGAGTTAGCACTGAATGAGTGGCAATGAGAGTGAGAGTGACCTCTGCTTGTGCAGTTTCCTGGAATCATCCCAGCATCCCACCCACGGCAACCCACAGGTCAGTATCAGTCAGTGGCAATCCTTGTTTTAAAGTATGACCAATGAACATCTTTTCAATACTAGCTTCCAGGTCTGAACTTGATTAAAGTGTCTTACCCAGATAATTCACGAGGTCTACCACTTATAACTTATCTCCCCTTTTCACATGGACCCATGTCAGGAAGGTAAGGAACTGTAGCTGTTTAGTGAGACTATGCAGGACTTGATGAAAACTTATGTTTGTACTATTAGAAAGGCTACTTCTCTTAAACTCTTTAGGTCTTAGTTCTCATAAGGCTAAAAAAAAAGGGATAAGGCCAATCCCTACCTCAGAACATTTTAGTGAAGATTAAATCAAGTGGGCACATTGAGTTCTTACTTAAGTACATGGTAAAAGATACAAAATAAAAATTGCCTATTATTTATTGGGGGAAGTGCTACTGTCAGAATTCTGACACTACCATCTATTATCTTCTATTTTAAAAATCTGAAAAGTTATTAATTAAGCTCAAGTTCCTTAAAATACACATTCAGAGATCTGCATATCAACTGAAATCTAAATTGAAGCACATGGTAAGGGAAAGCAATACATCATGAAACAAAAGTTGAAACTTCTCTTTAATTTTCCTGTTTTGACCCATCCCCCAACCCCCGATTAAATTCAGTCTCTACTGAATTTAATTTAAACCCATTAAAGTATAAAAATCTACTTTTCCCACAGATTTACAAATTTTCTTATCTGGTGCTTTCCATAAATGAATAGTCATAGTAGAGACAACTATATTTTGTCACTATAGTTAATCTATGAATATAAATTTATTATTTAAAATTTATCAGATTAAAACTGCTATTTATAATTTCATAGGATCCCAGTGAACTGATATTTCTGTCAACCACATCCATCCCTTGAATCTCAGAGTGGTCATTCAATCAGTACCTGCTTTTTATGTACAGAGGACAGGGACACTCTGGCAGGAAAAAACCCCAGTATTTTCAGAAATGGCATATCTCACTTTAGAAAACCTTAAAAAGAGACTACAGTTTCCTCATCCTCCTGATATTTCTCTCACCACTCTAACCCCGCCTACACTATTGTCCTGTCCCTGATGGAGATTCCAAAAGTCTTCCCAGGTAAGAGCCAAATGTCCACACTCACCCATAATCTGGGCTGGAAACTTCCTCTCATTGCCCATGAAAGCTCGTCAATATTCTAAAATAGCAGTCATATATTTGCACACAATCCTCTCTTACCTCAATTTGCACAACTATAAATGTTACACAATCCAAAGCCCACTCATAAGTAAAGATAGTGTATTCAAATAGAGATCCTGAAATTAAATCATCTCAGGGATATATGCTCAGGTTTACAGGCAAATACAAAAATGTAAATTAAACAGCATGAAGTCACATAAATGAATGGTTATACATTGCTTTAATATTATGAATTAACTTGAATTTCCTTAAAAAATGTAATGAGACATAGTAAGAGCTATAATTCTGTTAAATCAGTCAACTTGGCTGATATATTCTACTTTTACAATACTCAAATAAATGATTTCTAAATAGCAGTAAAAATAATTAAATATCCAAAATGCCTAGAAAATAGTACAATATCATGGTATACATAAAGTATAAGTTAGTATACAATTTAAAGTGACTATGTGACCAATATCAATATACTGAAAGTGCTTTAGTAAATTGTAAAACAGAGCTTACAACTGTACCTATATATAATTAAAACTAATTACATATATACAAAAAGCAAACTTACTGCCATGCAGTTGCTTCTGTGTTGCTATATAAGAATTTTAAAACTTTAATCTTACAAAAGTAGATAGCTACATCTTTTTCCCCAGAAGCAACTTGTGAGTTTGCTCATCAATCTTCTAGTTAACAGCCCAATGTGTAGCTGATTTCACCATCAGCATCCCTTGATGGGGTGCCTATTACATACTATGCCTCAGTAAATAAGGAGGTGAGCAATAAAGAATGGTTAAATATGAATCATCAGGATAATTGGAGATAGGGATGGATGGAACAATGAATTTGGAGTCAGGGAAAGGAAACTGACATCTTGAGCACCTCTCTCTGTCACTATGCTAGATGCTATCATATATTACATGATTAAATCATACTCATAATCTTGCAAAGTAGCATTATTAATGTCCATTTTTTAAGATGAAGCTACTGTTTTGCTAATTAGATGCTGATACTAGTAACTGGAACAAGGAGACTGGCAGTGCTTGAAATAGCAGGAGAACCATCTATTCATTGTTGAATGAAGGACTCTAAAGTCCTTCTTAATACAGAAAAAAAGGAGCCAATATTGGGCATAGAGAGAGAGTCACAAAGTTGATACAGAGGCTCAAACACAGAAACAATGGTGAAGAACTAGGCATTTTATTCAGTTATGCATGAGTCTTCTATGAGTGAGAACAGACTCAGAGCACCTAACAACCCAACATCATGTCCCTGAGGGTAAGCAATACTACATTAAGCTTATAGTCTCTCTTGACTGGATTCTAACCTGGTAAAAGGGAGATTATGAGGAAGGTGTTCCTGAGCTCTCGAAAGCTACTTAGAAGGACATTCAAAACTACCTTTGTGAATGAGATGGAGAAATGCACTTTATATAATATGTGTGAAATGGATACATTTTAAGTCAGTCAAAGAATATGTGGTAGTGAAGATGGTTTCTGTTGGTGAGCCTAAATGAGTTCTGAGGTGATAGCATATTGGACAAATGTGTGATTGCTCTTAGATACAGCAATCCAGTTGGGATGCAAAGCTAATTAGAAAAGAAAAGGTTGAATATAAATGTATAAGTGCAAAAGTAATGAGTACAGGAGGGAAGAAGGCTTAGCAGCTGCCAGGGTTAACTTAATGTTTTGAAGGCATTTTATGTTTAGTAGTTAATGCTAATCAATTTCCCACATGACTGCCAAATAAAAGCGAAAAATCTGTTACTGTGAATAAGTTATAATTGATTCTTGATATCTATCGAAGTTACATTTTATATAGCCACTTCAAACACTGAGTTAGCAAACACCAAACCATTAATAATGGTTAAACACCATTTAATAATGATGATATTGGAGAAATACAGGGTCAAGTCCCATCAAGTCTCTGGTCACAGCACTTGTACCAACCAGTCTGCTAATAATCTAGTTGATGTGTGTGTCTGTTTAAAAGTACTTTATTTCATATATACTATTGAATCGTTAGCACAGAATTAACAGCCAACAGCATTATAACTCATGCCTCAATTAAGCCTGTAGGGTAGTCATGCGTTGGCATTATTTGATAGCAGTGAGTTTGATTTGGAGAATTCTAACACACATGATTTTTTTGACATCTACTCTGATCTTTTCTTTCTTTCCTGTTTTTAAACTCCTTTCACTTTTTACCACTTATGATATTGTCTTGATATCATCCCACAGCTCATCACATCTACTGTCAAATCTGTTTCTGAGATGTTCTCAAGATTCAGCTGAGATAGATTCTTGTGGTGTTTTAACTCTTGTGGACTTATTTTAATTATCTTCACTTTCAACCCTAACTTACATATGAGGAATTGACTATCTGTTCCTGCTTTGTCCTTATTCTTACTGTTAATATTGAGCTTCTCCGTGGTCTCTTCTCACAGTCAGTTTGATTTCTGTGTACTCCATCTGGAGAAGTTCATATGTACAGTTGTTGCTTATATTGACAAAAAGAGTATTTGCAATAAGCAAGTTGTTGGTTTACTTGTGCTTTATCAACTATGCAAAAACATTCAAATGTGTGGGTCATAATAAATTTTAGATAGTCTTGAGAAGAATGGGAACTCCAAACAGTTCATTGTGCTCATGAGGAATATATACATAAATCAATAAGTAGTTATACCAATAGAACGAAGGCATATTGCAAGGTATAAAATCAGGATTAAATACTTTCAATATACTTATTTTGTCTCAATGCTAAGCAAAAAAAATTGAGAAACTGATCTATATGAAAAATGACACACCATCCGGATTAGACAGAGGCTTATTAACAACTTGCATTATGCAGATGACACAACCTTGTTTGCAGAAAATTAGGAGGACTGGAAGTACTTGCTGGAGAAAATCAAGGATGGTAGCCTCCAATATGGATCAAAACTCCAGGTAAGAAAAACCAAGATCCTCACAACTGGACTAAGAGGCAACATGATGACAAGTGGAGAAGAGATTGATGGTTTCAAGAATTGCATCTTGCTTGGATCCATAGTCAAGTCCATGATAGTAGCAGTCAAGAGTTCAAACAACACAGTGCATTGGGTAAGTCTGCTGTAGATGACTTCTTTAAAATATTTACAAGCAAGCATGTTACTTGAGGATCAAAATGTGCCTGACCCAAACCACTATATTTTTCAATCACTTCATTCACATGTGAAAGTTGGACATTTAATAGGGAAGACTGAAGACAAATCACTGCATTTGAATTTTGGTGAATTCAATTTTGGCTAAGCATATTGAAAGTACCAGGGACTTCCAAAAGAACAAACAAATCTGTCTTGGGAGAAGTACAGCCAGAATGCACCATAGAAGTAAGAATGCTGAAACTTCATCTAACATACCTTGGTCATGGTAGCAGGTGAGATCAGTTCCTGGGAAAAGGACATCATAAGGACATCTACTTGATAAAGTAGAAGGGCATCAAAAAAGACCCTCAACAAGATGAATTGACACAGCAATTGCAACTATGAACTTGAATATAACAAAAACTGTAAGGATGACATAGACTGTGTGCTTTTCTGTTGTACACCCAGTATAAGTCAAAACAACAAAAATACATACATTTTCTATAAAGCACTTAACAGCATCCTTCTACTTACAGTACTATTTCTTTTTTTAATAATTTTATTGGGGGCTCTTATAGCTCTTATAACATTCAATATATCATTTGCATCAAACACACCTGTACACATGCTGCCATATTCATTTCCAAAAATTTTCTACTTAGCCCTTGGTATAAGCACCTTTTCCCCCCTTTCCTTTAGTTTTTTTTTAATTCCAGCTCCCCATATTTCCCCTCCCCCCTCAACCTCCTCATGAACCCCTAACAATTTACAAATTGTTATTATCTTTTCATATCATACACTGTCCAAGTTTTCTGTCCAATAGTTCTGTTGGCCACTTTACATGGTGAAATTATTGACAGAGCAAAAATAGGGCAGTGCACAGAACACCAACGAGCACTTGGTTACACTGAGGGAGTTGAAACAAGAAGGCAGAGTGTTATCTTGTTGACCTCAACTGGAAACATGTGCATAAGATGACTAAAATGCTTTATTCATTTTCACATGTCCAAGAACAATAGCACAGCACCTCTATACTGACTTTGAGGTTACAAATAACTTTTAGGAAGCAGGTTTATTCACATATATGAAATCAACAAATAGTAGGGAGTGATTTCAACAGTCATTATATGATATTGCTGCTCAGTCAGTCCCCTGCAATATGTAATAATTATTCAATAGTTGCAGTACAGCAGACACTATTTTGAGAGTTTTAAGTCTACTATATTGACTCATTGAATTCTTCCAGAAACTGTAAAGGCAGAGATTATTATTATCCACAGTTTTCACATGAAAAATATATGAGTCACAAAAAGTCACATCACTTGCCTAATGTCTTAAAATTCATAGAAGAGGGCAAGTACTGAAATGTAAACAGTGTAATTCAAGTACATGTTAGTCAATATTTCAGTCAGTGATTTCTGTCCTCTGACATGGAGTGTAGAAGAGCCTACAGGTGCTCCACTCCACATCTCCTTGATCAACATAAATTTTCCTGCAGCTTAAGACACTCCATCAAGCTGACAGCTCCCATCTCAAATGCCTGTAACTCTGTGTTGCATGTAGGCTTTCTCTAGTACCAGGGTTTCTTGGGCTGTGTCTCCAGGACCAGTTCTCTAATACTGGCTGGTGAATGAATGACCCAGAATCCTTATTCTCTAGTGGGATAATTTGGAAGTAGTTCCACATGGTTTCTTTGAATATCCCCAACATGACAGAGCCCCACTGGGTGACCAATACATTCTTCTCTGTCTCACTTCCTCCCTTGATCATTTATGTTTTCTGAGATCATCTCTAAAATAAACTGCCTTTACCTAAGTTCCTGGTTAGTGGTCTTCTTTAGGAGGAATTCCAACTAAAATGCCATGCTATGCTGTTTTTAAAATTATTCTTAAATCTTCTACCAACTTTGAGTAATTATTAAGTTACATTATAAACTCAAGAAATTAGCCTTGTTCAACAAGAGAGACAGCTGTGGCTAAGTCTTGGGGTGCTGGCTGTAAGGCCCATGCTTAAAATAGCACCAGCCACATAATAGGAGAAAGAGGAGACCATCTGCTCCCATAAAAATGTTCAGCCTATATAGAAGGCCTATATAGAGTTGCTATGAGTTGGAATTGCCTCAATAACAGTGAATTTGTTTTTGTTTCATTTTGGTCTTAATTATTATTTTATGTTTTGGAACAAACTAGACTTGAAAACACAAAAGGAACTGGACTCTCCCTCAGGCCACCCACCAAATTCAAAAGTAGCTAATAAAGAAAACAAAAGAAAAATGGCAAAATAGTGGTAAAGAAACACAAGGCAGCAATTGTTAATCATGTGTTTAACCATAAAATTTAGAACTTTACCCATTACTGAACTAGTAATAAAAAAACTAGTTCATTCTCTAACTCACCCGCTACACAAATGAGAAACTAAGAGGTAGAAAGAATATTTTCTGACAGGGGCTAAATTCCATATCTCTATTTGTTTTAGATATAGGGATTGATTGGAATTTAGATGTATCAGTCAAAATAGATGGCTAAAATGGAAATCCATTTCTTTTCCTTGGTAAAATGAGATCACCCCTTGTTTTACTCACGTTCTGGCATTTGTACAGCACCGACGTGCTCCTCTAATTCTTGTTAGTTGCTACGGACATGACTCAGACTCACAGCAACGCTGTGTGCATTATATAGAACTGCTCTAAAGACTGCTCAAGGCTGCGGCTTTTCACAAGGCTAGTGACACACTCACCATCTAAGGTGCCGCTGGTGAGTTTGAACCACAAAGCTTTCAAACAAAGTATTTTTAATAGCTAATATCAACTTTATTCTGACTCATGAGAACCCCATAAGTGTTAAAGAAGAACTGTGCTCCAAAGAGCTTTCAATGGACGATTTTTAAAGAAGTGCATGATTTGACTTTTCTTCAAGGTTTCTCTTGGTGGACTGGGACTTCCAAAAGTTTGCTTAGGAGTTGAATATATTAACCATTTGTACCAGCCATTGATTGCAGGGGTATTCTTATCCAAACCTCAAACTGCCACCTGGTTGATTCTAACACATAACCACCCTATATAGGGTTTCCAACCTTGTAAATCCTTACAGGTGCAGCCTCAACTTTCTCCTACCCAGAAACTGGTGTGTTTGAACTGCCAACCTTGGAAAGTAGCAAAAGCTGGTATTGGTTAAGGCAGTGATGCTATGGTTCTATACATCATAAATTGAACAGTTTAGACTTTAAAAAGGAAATAATAAATAGAAAACAATATCCTAATAATCAAATATCAAATTAAACTGCTATTGCTGTATATAGAAAATAATATACTTACTTAAAAAGGTAAACAACTATCATAAAGTTATTGACATTTGTGAAAAGTGCAGCCTTTACATGGGTATGTTACTTTAAGATACTTCATATGGTTACTGTTAAAATAAGTATGTAAGTTTTATTTAACAATACAGTAAACAACCACAAAAAGCATGCATAAATTGTTAGTGGATTCTGCTACTTATGGCAAAAGACTTTGGGGGGCCTGGGTTTCATCAAGACATTCTCATCCACTAAAAAATGAAGTTTGTAACACACACAGGGCACATGATCCTTTGCCAGTTTATCACTCTTACCTCTTTGTTCCCATTAGAAGCCAAAACAAAAGTAAAAAAACAAACTTCCTCAAATACATGAAAGAGGAAACGGTGATTGAGTTAACAAGATGTAAAGAGGGTTATCTTTATTATTATTATTTACTGTGTAAAATTTAGCCAATAAGCTAGAGTAACTTAAAAGTTGGAAACAGCCAAGGATGTTTTAATACTGATATTCATGGAAAGTTAAAGTTAAGAACATGAACTAAAAGGCAGGAAGTATTTTCTTTTAAAGCACTGACTTCTTACCTTTATTTTAACCTGTATGACCTATGGTATTTTTGACCCACAAAGGGCAAAATCTGGAATAAAGCTGTTGGGAACGTTTGCTAATTAGGTCAGAGTAAAATTTGTGTGTGTTCATCTTTAAAACTATTATGTTGCTTTTCTCTTTTAAAATTGAATATATATTTCAATGATATTTGTCAGTTTTGTCAATTTATTAGTTACTGAAATGTTTGATTTAGAAATTTTGGAACAGTGAGAGAGGTAAGGATATGAAAAAAATAATACCCATAATTCTACTACTCAGAGACAATTGTAGTTATTATTTGCTACAGTTTCTTCCAGTTCATTTCCTTCTTCTTTTTTCTAATTAATAGAGTTAATCATTTTTGTCTTTTAAAATAAGCATTGTATAATGAGAATACTCCCTGATCTAAAACATTCTCAGTTACTTGATTTTTATTGAATTCATCATACTCTCAGGGAAGTGCTTTCCTAGTGCCCTAACATGGGGTGAATGACTCTGCAATTATACATTTCACATTGTATTTATCTTGATCCCGCTATGGAGATTCTCTTGGATTGTCAAGGATAAATATTTTGAAGCAGAGTTATTGGACTACAAGAATGTAACACTTTAAATCTCTCAATGTCGGTTGTCCAATTGCCTTCTCAGAAGTCTATGAACTTTCCAGTGTTACTACACACTAGGTAACATTACTTGACACTTAATTTTATAAATATTTGTAAAAATTAAAAGAGAAGGCATTCACATTTTATTTACTCTGCTTTTAATAAACCATTTTGGCACATTAATTTTACATTATAATTTCAGTATTTGTAAATTATTTCTTCAAGGTAATATACTGGCAATAATTGTGATTTTTATTGCATTACAGCTACCCTAATTCATATGTTGCCATTGGTTGCCTTTATGCTAAAATTACAGGGTTGAGTTCTTATGACAGAGACCATATGGCACAAAATCCTAAAATATTTCCTATCTAATGATTTACAAAAAGAGTTTGCCAATATCTATTTCAAATAAATACATTTCAATGGTTTCCTGCTGACAACATTTAATACAAGATTTAAAATATTTTATTCCATTAAAAATGTTTGCTCACCTCTAGGTATTATTCAACTAGGTGCTTTATAGATTAAATGTGTACTTATATACTTAAATATGTTATTAAATCTAGAAAATTTTGCTATATTACTTTTTCTTTTTTTGGAAGTTATTTTAAAGTTTATTTGTAGACAAGTCTGTGATCAATGTTTATAAATGTTTCATCAAAAGAATCAGGCTTGCTTTGGAGGCACATATACTAAAATTGGAAAAGAATGACATTCACTATTTTGACATGAGTATTTAGACTAAATAAGTCCTTTTGTTCCTTTTTTGACCTATCTTAGATATTGATATGTTAAAATATTAAACAGTAACTGTGATTCTCAAATTTTTCCATGAGCTTTCAATAGTTCTAAATGTCTGACTTTAAGAAGAGCATCTTAATGTGCTTAAAGACAGCTTAGAATCATGAATTTCCTTATTTTCTAAATCCAGTGCATATCAGTGATCATCAGAAAGAACCAATCCAAAACCCATGAAGATCCAGGCCAGCATTTTGATTTTTCTTTTTGGTTTCCCTTCGTTAAATTGAACAGAGTACTGAGACTTAAATAAACTCAGACATTCCAATGTCTGGATTTTTCTTCTTGCAAAGTTAGCAAATGAGAAAAGAACAACAATTCACAATAGAAGGGAAAAATCATTTAGAAAGGGAAATATAAATTGAAAGATGAAAAGCTGTATATATATAGAGAGAGATCATTTATTTTCTTTGTCTAGCCAGAAATACTCTAACCTCAAAATGCATAAGAAAATGGGAATAAGTAATGATTTTATGAATGTGGTACAAAAGGCATTGATAATCAGGAGAGTCCAGCTGAAGTCCCATCATAAGCTATGTACTAGTAAAGAAAACATGTCACACTAGAATTAAGGTATGTCCACTCTAGCCATGAATACAGCTGATAAGTATGATGGGCAGGAGCAGTTTACCAATAGGGAATGTCTTTAAGATGGCTGGTGGAAATCAAGACTGGACAATAATGTCAATGGGCAGCACTGAGAAGAGAGGGCAGCTCATTTCTTACTTAGAAACGTCAGTTGATCAAATCAAAGACTCAAGCAGAGCCCATGCTAGAAAGTCAAAGTTAACTGAAGACACAATTGTAGATAGCTATGTAAGCAGCACCTATTTTGTCCATACAAAGTAAACCAATGATTTAATGCTCTAGGAAACTATTAATCTAAAGAAAAAATGAATCCAATGAAACATGACCTCCACTACCCAGAGAAGAAATAGAGCTAGGTCATGTCCAGCTACTACTCTGGAACATCGAGATCATAATAGAATATCCTGGAGAAAGAAGGAAAAAATGCAGAACATGATTTGAAATCATAAGAAAAACCAGGTTGACATGCCTGATAGAAACTGATGGAATCCCGGAGACTATGACTCTTACACATCCTGAAAGATGGAACTAATCTACAACTGAGGATCATCTTTAGCCAAACAATAAACAGATCCATAAAACGCAGGGTGAATGTACTCCACAGAGCAATCAGTCATAAGAGACCAGGAGTGTATCATTTGCAGGAATATCAAGCTCAGAGGTCAGGAAGGAGCATGAAAAAGTAGGAATAGAAAAGGGAAACCAAGAAGAAATGGACAGAACGCAGACACACTGAGGGGATGGCAACTAATGTCACAAAATGTGCATACCCTGTTCAATGGAAAACTAGTTATTTCCCAATAAACACTCAGCCAAATCACATTTTTTATAAGTAAATGTATACAAGGTCTCAGGCTGAGCAACAGGCAGGCAAGAAATGGACAGAATAGAAATGAGTGAATCTATGAGTCTAAAGAGCAAATCATAGGGCAGGAGATTCCATCAGACAAGAACCATCATTTGTAACCTATTGAAAATCAAAGCTAAACAAGGTCAGCCAGAATGGTTCGGAGAGCTGTACCTACATCCTTCCAAAAGGATTATCTTTGGGAGTAAGCTCTGCGTTTGTTGCCCAGAAGATTTAAAGGGATCTCTAGTTCATGATTCTGTCAACTTCTAAGTTTTTATACTTAAGAAAGGGTTACATCCCATGAAGTCACAATTATATGCAGTTATTCAAATGCTTAGGACATCAGTATTCTGTAAACTAAAAAACAAACATTAGGTTCTAATGCAAAAATAAGGGCACTGGTGGTGTAGTGTTGTGTGCAGGATCACGGCCCACTGGGATGGAGGTTCAATTCCAGCAGGGGCTCCAAAGGAGCAAAGGCTGGGCCTTCTACTCCCAACACTAGAGGGCAGTGATGCCAAAAAAAATAAAATAAAATAAGGGCATTAAAGGTTTTATCACAGAAAACAGTTTACTGGGCTCTCTCCCACCACCACTACCTCACCCCAATTCAACTTTCTACACAAAAATATAAAGATCTTATCACTACCAGAGAATTCAGTCTACTAAAAGGCAGTGTGGTACAGTTTACAGCCCTCCAGAAAGGGGGTGGGCAGGGAGTAGAGGGTGGGAAGGATGGCATTCCATTCCATCCTGACTCACTTAAAGACATCATTTGATTCTTAGTCTAAATGAGTTCTTTTAACAGGGTGGAAAGAGCCTTGGTCAAATGAGGAGCTTGTTGGGTTCCCTTTTCATTCTGAAAGCCATATAGATACAGTCCAGGGCTGTGCTTCTTTCCTTCCTTCTTTCTCCCTCTAGGCAGATTTATAGTAACAACACATAGTCACTTAAATCTACTCCAAATAACCAACATTCAGAAAATGCATCACATAAAATAGAAACATCTATTAGATGATAATGGCAAACCTAATGTGGAAAGCATAAGAGAACAAATGTGACCCTCATTTAATGTCAGGTACATTCATCCAAATCAGCCCTTCTGCAGTGGAAGCCAAGTAAGCCTACAAAGATAAGATTCAAAGCACCATGATGAGAGGAGGTAAGATAGAGAAAGGTTATAATAAACTATGTAGATTGAGGATATATATAAATCACATGAAATGCAGTCTCATAAGATGCTAATCGAAGCCAGAGGGAGGGGGAAAAAAGGCTGGCAGCAAAGACTTTAAAATGTGATCATATGGAAAAACGAATATTGCAACAACAGAAAGTTAAAGAGGGAGAAAACAGTACGTTTCACTCTGAATATTAAAAACATGTAGAGATGGGAGAATCAATGGTTGCCAGGTTTAAAAAGGGGAGGAATTAATCAGAGTTAAAAGAATGCTAGAGCCTCCCAGCCTGGGGTGCTCAGTCTCTCGTTTTGCTCTTATTCCACTGCCTCACACAGCTAGGTTTTCGTGATTTCTCCATTTTCTCCCCAATTGAAATGGAGTTTGAGGAAAAGAGATGAGAAAATCTATTTACATTAACGAGTAAGAACACAAGCCTTAACACCCTTTGTGCTATTGGAGATTGGAAGAGTGGGATATTTTTAAGCCACAGACAATAAACAAAACAACTGCAATTGCAGAATTTCTAAAATCAGCAAACTTTATGTAAGAAGGATCCATATTCTATGGAATAGAACCAAGAACCATAAAATCCACTCCGTTGAGTCAATTCTAACACATCATGATCCCGCAGGACTGAGTAAAACTGCTTCATAGTGTTTCTGAGGCTATGAACCCATAACAACAGACCACCGCCTCTTCAGTAGAGTGGCTTTGAGCCAAAGATCTTTTGTTTCAGAAAACAAATGCTAGTTGTTCTGCCATACCAGAGTTCCAGTGCCTTTACACTTATATTTTTAAAATTCCACTGGACAATGCAGTTTATATATTCCCACTAACTGAAAATGTAAAGGTCTGAGTTCCCCCAAAAGCACATTAGAAGACCTGATGATCTAATTCTGAAAGCTTAGCCATTAAAAACCCAACAGATCAGAGTTCTATTCTGACACACGTGTAGAGTTGCCGTCACGGAGAGTCGACTCAGGTCAACTGAACAAGATAGCCACTAAGCAAGTCTTCCCAGTTCTGATTATGCCATATCTGAGCTAGAAAGGTAATATATAATATCCACATAATCTTTAAATTTAAATAGAAAGTACAAGATAATGAGAAAGATGAAAGCAGGATGAAGGATGAATGAAGAGAGGAATAAAATAAGAGTTTCAGAAGGAAAAACAGAGAGACAAATTTGTAACAGAAAGTAAGTGAACTACCTTTTCATCAGTTGGAAAATAAAATTACTGGTGTTATTTCATGTAAAAATAAAATCAAAAGTTTTCATAAGACCTAACCACAAAATGAGGAAAAGCTTGAAAGACATTGTACCAAACAGTATATTCAAGTGGACACTAAACACATGCAAAGATGTGTCAACATCAATAGGCTTCAGAGAAATGAAAATCAAAAGTACAATGAGATAAAGTTTTATTCTCACTGAGATGACCAGAAAACAAGCAGAAAAATCACAAATGTTGGAGAGAATCTGGTAAAACAGGTCTTTATTCCATGCTTGTTGGAATGCAAAATGATACAGTCATGAAGGAAAAAGAGTTTGGTAGTTCCCTCCAGGGAAAAACAAAACAACAAGAAAGTAGAACTACCATATGACCCATCAACACTACTTCTATATAAGTACATATCCCAAATAGTTGAAAGCAGAGATTCAAGCACAGTCTGTACACCAATGTTCCCTGCAGCTCTATTTACAATAGTCAAAAGATAGAAATAACCTAAATGCTCGTGGATGGATAAACATGAAGTCTTGATATATATATATATATAGATAGATATATATAGATATATATAGATATAGATATGGCGTAAAAACCGTGAAATAAATCAATCACAAAAGCACCAAGAATGCATACAGACCAGAGTTCATTGGTGTCTATGACTAAGTTTCAATGAACAGGGATAAAACAGTTGCAATGACTAAAGGTAAGGTAGCATGGCCAATTATTGCATGTGCTATCAATAACTAGCACACTTGTAAAAAGTTAAAGTGACAAAAGTTATGTGATAGATATATTTACAACAATGGCCCAAAAGAGAGTAGCAACTGAAGTACATGTACAACCGAACTGATTATATGGATTGGATTCACTTTCTGGGTTTAGAGATTTGTTCCTGGTTTTATGAAATAGTCTAGTTAATTGGACTGATACTGTGTTTAATGCTTCTGTTTTATCTCCTGGTTCATTGACTAGTGCCTGGGGTCTGGAATGTTTGCAAGTGACCTGTCAAGGCATAGCAATTGGTTTCTACTCACCTGGATCAACACATGAAAAAGGGAATTCATGGATAGGGGTAAAAAATTTAATGTGTGGCTTATTGTTTTCATAAACAGTCACATACTTTGCCATGAGAACTAGATGAGGAACCATCCTCGAACACTGTTTAAAGATTCTATTGAAGAATTCAGATTCAGGGTAATTGAAGTGACATGTTAGAAAAAGAGAGCTCATGAAAATCTGATTTTCTGACATTCTCTGATCAAAGCATATACTTCCTTGAGTAGGTTATACAAAGTCCTCATTTTCAGTCCACACCAGTCTCCTCCCTTTGTTTTGTAGGCATTAATATTATATCCTTTTTTCTTTTCTTGTAGAGCAGGTTTGCCAAGCTGAGATAACTTTGTATCTCATTTGTCCATAATTCAGTAATTGAAAAAATATTGTGTGCCAGAAACCAAAATAGACACTGAAAATGCTAATTTAAAATTTTTCAAACTTAAAAATTTTTTGGTATCAAAATACATTACTATGAAAGTGAAAAGACAATCTGTATAATGGGAAGAAGTAATGATCATATATCTTTAAAGGGTCAAGTATTTAGTACACAAGGGAGTAGATTTTTTTAAGTATTGTTATAAAGCAGAAGCATTTATTAAAAGTGTATATCAAAATGTCATGTTTCTTGACATATCCTCCATCCAAATACGTACTCCTCTGTTGTTATTTCTTTAAGTTTCCATGAACAAACATCAAAATGATAATCTTAGCATCTGTGATAAAATTAAATTCCTTTAAAATATCTTTGAGTTTTAAAAAGAAAAAAGAGAAATCTGAGAGACAAGATCAGAGCTGAACGGTTAATGGACTAAGGGTCCCATTGAAAATTTCATAGGACACCCATCGCTAACTTTTAAATTTTAGTAAGCACATTGTTATCATGGAGAAAAAAAAAAACTTCTTTGGTTGAATTTTCCTGGTCTTTTTTGTACCAATATAATCTTCCATTTTCTCAAAACTTCTTCATAATAAGCCCCCCATGATTATCTGGCATCCTCCAAAGATATCTTTCCAAGATTATGCATTAAACATCTCAAAACCAAGCACTACAATTTCTGAGCTGGTTTCACTGCTTTGAATTTATTTGGTCCAGGGGATGTCATCAGAAGCTACTATTTTGATCCAGTCTTTTCCCACCTCTTTCATTTTTAAGGTATTCTAACAAAACTAAGACAGTTATATTACTAAGACCTTACCAGTGATCACAAGAGACATGTTAAACATATCATGCATGTGTGAACTGAAACCCATTGGTTATTTGTCCTGATGTAAAAAATTTTCACAACTCAAAAAACAGAAATAAGAAAAGGATACATTAGACAGTTCTCCAAAGAAAATTTGCAAATGTGAAGCAAACATCTGAAAAGTTTTTCAATAGCTGTATTATTGCATGTTCTCTAGAGAAGTGAAAATAATGTATGGGGATTCTGGGAAGATGGCACTGAGAGGAGGGTGTCTGTGCTGAGAGCTCCACAAGTGAGTGCTCGGTTTGGATTTGAGGAGGCTGAGTTTGAGCTCAGGAAGCCTCTTTCAGATCTCATAATGCACCAGAGTTCTGACCCAGAACATAGACCGACCATTCCTGTTCTGTCTGCACTAAACCACAGTGCGGCTGGTGATCCAAGACCTTGCCCACATTAACCAGTGTCACTTGTGCCATCTGTCCTGCCCAAGATTCATGATTGCAGCAGGAGCTGCAACACTGCTGGTGATCCTGAGTGGTCTGGGGATTCAGCCAGCTGGGGATCCACACAGCACACATTGCTCATGTACCTCATGTCCTGCACCCTGTGCCACATGAGTGGCTTGCCCCCTGCAGGACTTCAGGAGAGATGCTGAGAGCCTGTGAGGCCACAAGAAGTGGCCGCACAGAGCTCTGTCCATCTGTGGATCCTGTGTGGCCTGTGGATCTGGTCAATCTTAGCAGGCCAAGCTGCTGGAACTCTCTGGAACTCAAGTCTGCAATGCTTACCACACCTCTGCCAATAGTCAGTACAGACTGAGCGGCTGGGGATTGGGAGCCCCAGACACTACTCCTTACTCAAAGCACAAACATCATCAGTGCAGTAGCCTTACTCTCACCTGCAGTTCACTATGCTCTGCCCACTTGGGGCACCAGTGCCACCTACTTCACACAGTCCCATATATTCCAACCCAAACCTCAGAGGTGCAATTGCCACACAAACACCTGACCAACACTATTACCAGTGTTGTATGCACTGCACATAAAGTTCCTCTTGTAACACCAAAATGCCATATAAGCCACTACTCACTTCAGCAATTACTACAAGAATGAGAAACAAATTGCAATGTCTGAAGAGGATCTGAACTTAAAAATCAAACCTTAAACCACAGGAAGAAATCTTCAGAATGTTGCATACAGTAATTCAGGATATGAGGGAATTAATACAGATGAGGGATGAAATTATAGAGAGGATAGAGTTGATTGACCAAAAGGAAATACCAGAGTTCAGGAAAGATGCAGCAGAAGCAAGAAAAATGGCAAAAGACTTCACCAGCAAGCTGGAAGAGGCAGAGAAGCATATTAGCAATCTCAAATATAGCCTCCGATTCAAAAACATGAAAAGCAAATAAGATAATCAAGAATCTGAAGACAATGAGCCATGCTAAGAAGAGAAATGATATTTGAATAGTTGAGATATCAGAGCAAGATGTAATGAAGAAATCAACTATCAAAATCGCCAGGGAATTCCTGGATAATGAAGGAGGGTCAGACAACCATCCAGAAAAGTGAGAGAAGACCAATTAGACTGAACTGCAAGAAAGCAGACCAGAGCATATAATAGCTAAACTATCTAACTTTGAGTTAAGGAGAAAATCATAAAGCAGCTAGAGAAAAAAAAATGCAGTCTCCTATAAAAGTAATCAATAAGAGTATGCTCAGACTCATTAGTAGATATCATGCAGAAGAGAGAATGGAGTAACATATATCAAAAGTTGAAGGAGAATAACAGTAACCCAAGAATCCTCTATCCCATCAAAATAGTTGGAAATCAGAAACATTTAGAGACTATGGTATAACACAAACAAATGCACACCACAAAAAGTACTTTCCCAATCCCATTGGCCAACATCTACAGAGCACATATATGAGCCCATCACATAGTGTTGACCTCCTACTCCCACCACCAGAGGGCAGTGATGCACCCCAAAACAAAACAAAACAAAAATAAAATAAATAGAAATGTCCATCAACAAAAGTTACAAGACAAAAGCAGACAAACCACAGATGGATGTGATAACTGAACATCAGTGGTCTTAATTCATCTATCAAAAGACATAGGATATCACACTGAAATAGGAAACAAAACTCATCTGTTGCCTGCAAGAGACACATCTCAAGCTTACAGACAAAACAAGCTGAGATCAAAGGATAATGAAAGGTATATCAAACTAAAGGCAATCTAAAAAATGCAGTAGCTGCAATTCTAATCTCTGACAAGATTGATCTCAACTTACAGGACATAACAAGTGATAAGTATGAGCATTACATAATGTTTAAGGAATCAGTAGAACAAGAGCCAGTGAGCATAATAAATATACATGTGCCCAATGAGAGTCCCTCAAATTTCAACAATCAAATTCTTTAAAAGATGAGAAAAGAAATGCTAACATCAATAATCATAGTAGGAAATCTCAATACACCACTCTCCAAAAAAGAAAGATCAGCAAGAAATAAGCACAAAAAGGAGGCTACAGAAATAAACTCTACAATTAGACAACTTGACTTACTAGACATACTGTATATACTTGAGTATAAAACAACCCAAATATCAGCCAAGACACCTAATTTTACCATAAAAACTGCATTTAAAAATGTGCTGAAAAACTCGGTTTATACATATGGTATTCAGAGCTCTCCAACCAACTGCCAAAAAAATCACATGCATTTCAAGTGCACCTGGCACATACTTTGAAATATAACACATGCAAGGACACAAATTAAGGTTGAGTACATTCAAACATACAGAGGTCACTCAGACCTCCTTTTCTGACCACTACACCATAAAGCTGGAAATTAACAAAAGAAAGATCAAAAAAGCAAGGTCAAATACTTGAAGGATGAATAACTTACTTCTTCAAAAGGAGTAGGTATTGGCCCAAATTAAAAATGAAAATAGAGAGTTCTTAAAAACCAATTAGAATAAGAATGCAACATACCCAAACCTATGAGACACAGCAAAGGCAGTTATCAGAGGATGCCTGATAGCTATAAATGTACATATGAAGAACATGACATATGTACATATGTCAAAAGATCTTCAGCAGTTGGAACAAAGTCGAAAGAATTACCCTTCTCTTAACAAAAGAAAAGAAGTAATAAAAAGCAAAGTCCATCCATTGGTGAAGCGACATCCTCTTACAGAGAGGTTGCAGGGAGGAGATGAGCCAGTTAAGGTACAGTGTAGTAACAATGAAATATGAAACTTTCCTCTAGTTCCCAAATGCTTCCTCCCACCCACTATCATGATCCCAATTCTACCAGACAAATCCAGCTAGACCAGGGGATGCACACTGAAATCGGAAACATGGGAAATTCAGGATAGATGTTCCCTCAGGACTAGTGGTAGGAGTAGTGATACTGAGAGGGACAGGAAGGGTGGAGTAGAAAGGGGAAACCAATTGCAGGTAGCTACATATAACCTCCTCTTTGGGGCATGGACAACAGGGAAGTGAGTTAAGGGACACATTGGACAGTGTATGATATGAAAAAGTAATAACAGTTTATAAATTATTAAAGGTTCATGGGGGAGGGGAAGGGAAGGAAAATATGGGAAACTAGTATTGGGGCCCTATGTGGAGGGAGGATGTTTTGAGAGTGATGATGGCAACAAGTGTGCAAATGTGGTCTGCATACAATTGATGTGTGTATGGATCGTGATTGGAGTTGTATGAGCCCCCAATAAGATGATTCACTAAAAAGGGGTGGGGTGGGGGAAAAGGAGCTTATACCAAGGGCTCAAGTAGAAAATATTTGGAAATGAAGATGGCAACATGTGTACAAATATGAATGATACAAATGATTTATTGAATGCTCTAATAGCTGTAAGAACCCCCAATAAAATCATTGAAAAAAAATCATGGCAGAATAAATGAGTGGGAAAAAATGGGGGGTAACCTCAGTAAAAAGCTGGTTCTTCGAAAGGATTAACAGAATCAACAAACCATTTTGAAACCTAAAAAAAAATAGGAAGGAACAAATCAATATCCAGGATAAGGAATAAAACAGGCAAAATTACTAACCCTAATGCAATAAAAAGACTAATTATACAGTATTACAAAGAACCAAACTCTAATGAATATAACAACTTGGAGGACATGGACAAATAACTGAAAAACCAAAGCTTTCCCAGATTATCTCCTATAGACCTCAAAAACATGAGTAGGCCCATAACAAATGAAGAAATAAGATTATCAAGATAAGATTATCAAGGAACTACCAACTTATAAGATCTGGCATCTGTGACTTCACAGGAGGATTCTATCAAGCATTTAGAGAAGAGCTGACACTAATTCTTCCAGAAAATAAAAAGAACAGTAAACACCCAGACACATTCTATGCAGTTAGTATAACATTGATACCCAAACTGGGCAAGAATCCTACAAGAATAGAGAATCAAAGGCCAATGTCTTCAATGAACATTGATGCAAAAAATTGTAAAAAAAAATTTGGCCAATAGAATTGAAAAGCATTTAAAAAGAATAATCCATCATGTCTAAGTGGGATTTATACAAAGGATGCTGGGATGGTTCAACATCAGAAAGACTGTCAACATTATCCACCACATTACAAGAAAAAAATACAAGAACCCAAATAGTAATATAAATAGATACAGAATTCTACACCTATTCCTAATTATCACACTCAAGAAGATAGGATTGGAAGGAAATTACCACAATATAATAAGAGCTATAGATGAAAAGCCAACAGCCAGCATTACAATCAATGAAGAAAAAATGAAATGAAAAAAGTATGGACAAAGGGAATTCTCATAGGTTCACTGAAAATGGGGAACATACATGGATATCCTTTAGCCCCACTTTTTTCAACATCATCCTGGAGGTACTAGCTAGTACTATAAAGCAACAGAAGGGTATCAAAGGTATACATCTGGGAAAAGAACTGAAATCATCATTATTTGCAGATTATATGATTCTGTATATTGAGAACCCCAAAAAACTCCACAATAGTAGTGCTGGAAGGGATAGAGGAATATGACAGAGTAGCAGGATACAAGAACAACAAGCAGAAGTCTACTGGATTGCTATATACAACTGATGAATAACACGAAAAAGATCAATATCCAAGAATAAATTTAAATATCTAGGGATATACTTAGCCAAAAAAAGAGATCTGTACAAGGAAAACTACAGAACATAATCACAAGAAACCAAAAAGGACCTTTACAAATGGAAGGATTTCTCATGATTATGGATCAGAGACTCAATATTGTAAAGATGTCAATCCTACCCAAGGCATTATATAGTTTCAATGCAATCCCGATTCAAATACCAGCATCATTTTTCAAAGAAGTGGAAAATCTGACTACTAATTACAGATGGAAAGGGAAGAGGCTCAGAATTGGCAAAGAACTTCTCAAAAAGAATTAGAAGTGGGCAAGCTTACATTACTGATTTAAAAACTTACTATACAACAACAGTTGTCAAAATAGCATTCTCCTGGTACAATAATAGAAACTCATATCAATGGATAAGAACAATATGCAGAAATAAACTCAGTAGAATACAGAGAACCAATCAATAAGATCCCAAAAATATCAAATGGGAAGCAGAAGACTTAAAAAAAAAAGTTGTGGAAAAAACTGGCTATTAACCTGCAGAAGAATGAAGCAAAGCCCTTAACTCACTCTTTACGCAAGAATGAATTCAATATGGATCACAGACCTCGAAGTAAAACCCCAAACTGAAGATCATCAATGAAAAAATTGAAACAAAGCTGAAACCTTAGTACAGGGATTACATGGGCTATCAGAAATAAGAAAGGATCTACACCCAGAGGAAGATCAAATAGATATGGGACATACTAAAGTAAAAACATTTCTGGCAAACAAAGTACTTCATCAAGGGAGTCATAAAAAAGCCCACAGAATGGGAAAAGATATGCAATAATGACATATCAGACAAAAGGCTCATGACAAAAACCTACAGAATCTTGAAATCTTACAAGAAGAAAAAAGTCAACTAGATCGTTGAGGAAATGGGCAAAAGACTTGAACAGAAGATTCACAAAGGAGGAAACTCAAATGGAAGAAAATATTCCTGATCAAAAGTCATCCAGGAAATGTAAATCAAAATAACTATGAGTTACCACCTAATAGCCACAAGGATAGCCCAATTCAAAAAACCAGAATAAGAAATGTTGGAGGGAGCGTGGTGAAATAGGAACTCTCATTCATTGCTGGTGGTCTAGGAGATATATACAGCCACTGTGGAAAGTGATTTGCTGATACCTAAAACAGATGGAAATCAAATTACCTTATGACCCAGCAATTCCACTACTGGGTATATACCCTGAAGAAATAAGAAGCAGACCACGAACAGATATCTGCTCTCCACTGTCCATCACTGTGCAGTTCACAATCGCAGAAAAATTGGAAACAGCCTAAATTTCCATCAATAGATTAATAGATTAAAACCATGGTATATACACACAATGTAATACTCTTCATCACTAAAAAGTAATGATGAAGGCTGAGCCCTGGTGGTGTAGTGGTTGTGTGTGGGACTGCGGCCCACAGGGTTGACAGTTCAAATCCAGCAGCAGCTCTCCAGGAACAAGGTTGGGCTTCCTACTCCCACCAGGGCAGTGATGACACACATACAAAAAAATAATGATGAAAAAAATCAAACACCTAATCTCATGCAAAGAGTTATAGGATATTAAGTTGTAGGATATTATGCTGAGTGAAGTTAGCCAAGTGCAAAAGGACAAGTATAACATGAGTTCACTAAGGTGAGCCTAAACAGCAGAAGGGGCAGAAGGGGAAATGTACACAACACACAATTCCCGGGCCAATGACCACATGCTCTAGCATGAGCCAGTCCAAACCTAACGATTCACATGTCATAAAAAAAATGCAGATCATGTCTGTGCTGAAAGGCACTTCCCTCCCCCACATGTCTTTAAGGCCTACAGAAGGGTGTGAGAAGAAAAATGATGGCAATGGGGGGACAAGGCACTAACCTACCCAAGGGGAAGCTATTGTTTATCTCTCCACAGGAAAGGGAGAGGAAGGGTGACTTCATTCTGATGGGCCAATCCTTAAAGGCAATGTTCGTGTTCAGAGAAGCTCATTCCCAGAGATGACTGTAGGGCCTGCCTCAGCTCAAAAGATGATAGTCTCTCCTGAGATGACAGGGCTACGAAGGGCAGCCCTGAAAATACAGTTAGGGGAGAGATGCCCGTCTGACTTGCCCACATGAGGGCATACCAAGAAGGAAGTGCAACAGACCAGTGACAGGAGGGAAACCACAAAGTCCATGAGGAATCCTAAGTGTAAACTTCAGACTCAGGGGTGGCACGTGGCACCTCATCTGAACTGGTTGGGAATTACACACAAGGGGCCATACTTAAAGTCTGAAGGTCTAAAGGGTGGGAGAGTACTAGGCTGCGCCATCTCTGACTGCACAGTAAACAATGGGGATTTTTAGAATGAGCACCTTTCTGACACAAATGCCAAAGACTAAAAAGGGGATGTGTGTTGTTATGTAAGCAGATCCCAGAATATGGAAACCTGGAAGAAAAGGGGATTGATTATAGCTTGTCTGTCTCACTATTTAACATAGAGATAGTCACCCACTCTGTGTCAGGATTCCTGTTAGACTTGGGACTATTTGTATGACATTGCTTTTTTTTTTTTGGGGGGGGGGATGGGGGTTAGCTATACAAGATAGGAAGGATAGGCAATCCTATGGAGACATTGATTGGACTGATGGTTCCTGGTGGGGAGGATAAGAGGGGAGGGGGTGGGGGAGGACAGGGATGAGCTAATAAGGATGGGGACAGAAGAATAGAAAGGGTTCTAGATTGATGAAGAGGAGGGTGTGTAGCTTTTTAGTCATATTTGGCCATAATGGAATTATGCCTGAGAGAAATTTCTGAGAAGTGAACGATGGGTAAACATGATAATGGGGCAGGAGGAAAGAAAAAACAAAAGAAATAAGAATATATATATTCTTATATATATATTCTTATATATATTCCTATATATATTTCCTTTCTTATTTCTTTCTTCTTCTCTCTCTCTCTATGTATATGTATATATGTAAATATAGTCACCTAATCTGATGCTAATATGAGGATTAAGAGTGTAAGGGTATGAGAGTCTCGCCTGTCAATCTGGAGATAGCCAATGAGACCTCTGTAAGGGCATGACCTTCTCCTGATAATTCTGGGAAATTAGGTAATTCCTTCCTAGAGGCAGGAGACACTATTTCTCTGCTCAGGCCCTTGGAGATGCTCTACTGACAAGACACATGCCACTATGCTGACAGATCCCATGCCCTAGGAACTGGAGTAGCCACTTGGAAACCCCTGCCAGTGCTAGGATGTTTACCATGCCACTGGATCCAAACTACCCATTTGCCTGTGATCATCTTCCATTTGGCATCATTGTTTGTGTTTGGGGAGTCTGAAGAGGATTTTATGGACTGGTATCAGACATAAAAGCTAATAAAAGACTTATGACCTTGGACTGAACTGGGTTGGGAATTTGCTCAATGTTTGTGTTAGTCTGGGTAGACTAGAGGAACAAATTTCATAGACACACACATGGATATAAGGAGAGGATGTATATACAAAAGGAATGGAACACTGAGAAAGCATCCCAACCCAGTCCAATACAAAGTCATAAGTCTGATATTAGCCCATATGCCCAATACCAGTTTATAACATCGCCTTCTGACTCATGAAGTCACAGGTCAGTGGGTGCAGAATCCTGGCACTGGCAGGGGTCTCCCCATGGCTCCTCGCCTCTAGGGCTCAGGATCCATCAACAGCATCCAGTGGTGGCAGAAGCAACTCATTGCTTGCAGGGGTCTCCACATGGCCTCTCCAGCTTCAAGGTCTGTCTCCATAAGGGCAAAGCTGTGTGACTTCTCCTCCAGCTCCTCAGATGCTGCCATCTTGTCTTGTCCGTGATTCATCGTCTCTGAAACTAACTCCCAACAACGGGGAAGATAACTTCTCATCGTCATGAGGGAAATATCATGAGATTTCCCAGAAGTCTCAGGAGAAAGCCATGCCCACACAGAGGCCTCATTGACTACTCAATGGCTATCTCCAGATTAACAGGCTAGACTCCACCCCTACATTTCAATCATAAAATTAACATAAGCACATGACTGCCACAATGTATAATTGCCCTTTGTATAAAACTCTTTCTTATACATATATGAGTGTCCGTGAATTTGTTTCTCTAGTATATTCAGATTAACACATGGGGTTTTGTTTTTCTAGTCATGTTTGATCAATTGAATAATGCCTGAGAGAAATTCCTGAGAGATGAACAATGGGTAAGCATGATAGTGGGGCAGGAGAAACGAAAAATCAAAAGAGGAAATAAGAATAAATGAAATATATCTGTATATAGAGATATTTAAATGTGTAAATATATAGGTATCTTTGTTTATATATGCATACACATATAAGAAATCAGCTGTCTTACCTAAGAATAAGAACATTTTTTCTAATAATGTGAAATTGTATGATACTCACTTTCCTGACACAATTGCTGAAGATAAAATATGTGCTAAAGCAAATGTTGTGAATAATGCTGATGGTGCCCAACTATTAAGAAAGACAGCACCTGGGGTCTTAAAGGCTTGGAGTTTTACAAGCAGTCATCTAGCAGAGAAGGAACAACGCCCACATGGAAGAAGCACATTGGTCTGTGTGATCATCAGGTGGGTGCAGGCATCATTAGTTTAATAATAAGCAACCAAATCTATGGGAAGGAGTATGGATGTAACAAGTACACAAATCCACCTGCAAGTTAACTGGACATTCACTCTCAGAAGGGGCATATGGAAGAGATGATAAATCCAAGGTGTGGTGCTGGACTGATGAAACACATCAGTGTTTCCTATAGTTCAGCAGCTCTCAACCTGGGAGTCGCAACCCTTTCACAGGGATCACCTAAGACCCTCACAAAACACATATTTTCCATGGTCTTAGGAACCAAGACACCACTCTTCTGTCTCTAGGTGGGTCCGCTTACATGCAGATACACCCACTTAGGAGTACGTGGCGTGAAAACTGTTACCCATGCTACATCATGGTTCAAGAAAAATTTCATTTATCAATAACTAGAAATAAATAATTCACAATATGTAATTGCATACAGGTTTTGTGATTAATCACTATGCTTTAATTATGTTCAATTTGTAACAATGAAAATACATCCTGCATTTTAGACATTTACATGATGATTCACAGCAGTAGCAAAATTATAGTTCTGAAGTAGCAACAAAAATCATTTTATTGGGGCTGAGCCCCGGTGGCGTAATGGTTGAGTGTGGGACTGCGGCCCACTGGCTTGGCGGTTCAAATCCAGCAGCAGCAAGGCTGGGTAGCTCCCATGGCCACCAGAGGTCAGTGATGCCCCCCAGAAAAAAACCCAAAAATCATTTCGTTGTAGGGAGGGTTAGGGTCAGGAATAGGGTTAGGGTTTAAAAAAAAAACACGATAATCATTTTTACTGTTGGGGTCACCACAACATGAAGAACTGTATTAAAGAGTTGCAGTATTAGGAAGATTGATAACCACTGCTCTATTTCTTTAATATTTCCTCCCCTTACTGTTAGAGTTCTATTTGTTTTATCATGTTAATGTTACATTTGCATATGTTCATTTGTGTAATTTAGATGATTCAATACATAAAATCCAAGATAGATAACTCTTCAAAAACAGTAATTGGAATAATGGTTCCCTGAGGGTACAGGAAGTGGTGAGGGAAGGGGAGAAGAGGGCACTGATAGTATTGATGACTGCATAGCCCCACTGGAGAGAAGTAAACAACAAAACTGTATGTGAGTGGATATGTGGTATAAGATACAGCAATACATAAATAAATCAGGGTTCCTGGGGTGCACGGTTGGGAGAGAAGGTTTAAAGGAGAGTTAATATCAAGGAGTTCATCAAGAAGAAAGAAAATATTTTGAAGTAGATTATGGTAGCAATTGTACCATATTGTTTGATACAATTGAACTATGGAATGCTACGCTCATATGTAAGACCTCCCAATAAAATGATTTTAAATGTGCATATATATTAAAAGCTTTTGGAAAATTCATTATATTTAAATTCTATTTTTCCACAACTTATTTTGAATCCCATTCATCAAATCTCTATATGGAGAGAAATACATATTTCAAGGAGCTAGCCCAAAGTTGTAGAGGCTGGCAAAATCCAAATAACAGGTCTGAGGCTTTTCCTGACTCATGCAGTTGCAGAATCTGACAAATACCAAGTCAGCACATCTGATGGCTCACAGGGCTGCAGGAACTGGTGATCTCCAAAATCTACAGAGGAGATGGCAGTCTGCATGTTCATGTACCAAGAACCAGAGGTCAAAGGATGATGGATTGCATGCAAGATCAAGGGAGGACAAGTTTTGCCAGAACATCCATATATTGGATGTAGGCAAATCCCTATTACAATGTGCCTTTCCACTGGTTGGCTGCTCTTATTAGATCACACAATGGATGATGATTATGTATGCCAAGACACAGAATCATAGCCTACCTAGCCAGCTTGACACATAACCGTAATCATCATAGTCTGCCTATTGTCAGCTTGATATCTTTAAGTTGTACAAAATCTCTATATAAAAATAATGATAAAGTTATGATTTACAAGATACAATGATAAAGTTACACTTTACAACATGATACAAGAGGCATGTTGTACAAATAGAAATGAACTAGTCTCATTTATGTCTTATAATTAATTATGTAAGATTTATGTCTTAAAATTAATTAGAACGTTCAATTCATGAGTTCTCTGATGCATTGCATTGTAATTCTCCAATAATAGCCTTCCACAGACTCCAAAAAGTACTTCTTATCTGCCACTGCCACTTCAAGAAACACTAACCAGTCACATAACATGACCGAAGTGGAATAACACCATGAATGTATTGAAGAGTCTTATCTTCTTCTGAGACTGACTCAAAACAAGCAGTTTTAAAGACATTTGAAAGATAGGCTTGAATATCACACTCAGATTATAAGGACTCAAAGAGGTGTTTTGCCTCCATTGTACTTACAGAAATGTCTAGATGTAACAACTTAGCTATCACTTTAAAGTGAATATCTTGACATGCTCCACATCTAGAGGCCCAGAAACTTCATGAGTTTCAAGGAACCTGAATTTTTGTAGAATTAATTTCCCACCCTCTAGAGCATATGAGTTTTACAAGTAAGCCTGGAGCCATTAATACTTCATTATTATGTGCAATCACCAAAATTTAATCAATGTAATAGACCAGTCTGACATCTTGTGGAAGGGAACAGTCCTTCCGGTTTAAATTATTATCTATACTGATAAACTTCTGAAGTGTTGAAGTAGAGGTACATTGTTGTCCTCACTAGCTAAAGGCAAAGTGCTTCTGGCACTTGTTTGAAAGAAGAATTGGGGAAAAGGTATTGGCCATATCAATAAATACATATCAAGTACCAGAAAATGTATTTATTTGCTTAAATAAGTGAAGATTAATTACAACTGTAGTCACCAGCAAGTTAAGCTTATAAAAACTGACTGTCATTCTCCTACTTAAAAAAAAATAGGTCAAATAGATGAATTGAATGAAAATCCGGTAGGAATCCTAAGCCTGCATCCTTCAAATCATTGATGAGGACAATAATCTGCAATACCTCCAGGAATGCATCATTGCTTCTTGGTTTACTATTTTCCTAGGGAGAGGAAGATACAATGGCCTCTCCTTGGCTTTTCTTAACATATTAGCCTTTATTCCACTTTTCAGGGATCCTTAGAGGGGTTCTGATAGTTGCTTTGGATGTGTATCCAAATTATGCATACTGGAGCTAGAGAAATCACTACAGGATGAGTTCAGGGAGCAATGGGATCTGCATGAGATGGACTTAAACTATATCCTATATATGCCTGATGGTCGAGTCTCTGTCGTATGTGGTTTCTATTGGAATTACTGTCAGTTTAGATTCAGTGTTCATTAATTCCCCATAGTCTGAATGTTTTCTTTTCCCTTTTGAACAGTTACTCTTGTAAAAGGCTTAAGCTTCCTTGTAGGGGGAAGGGGTACTAAGAGTATGAGTAAAAGTTCAAAGTTTTGGCAGTGCAATTGAGTCCTTCCTTAAGAGTAACAGGATACCCCTTTACTTAAGGAGTTATGGCTCAAGTTTGCAAACTGCCTTAAGTTTGAAAATCGATTGAAGGGTCAGGATGTTCTATTGTCAAGCTACATTGTATGTCAGGCCTGCCTTCAAGGAAACATCCATTTCAACACCTCACTTCAGATCACAAAATGAAGGTTGATCATACACTATCTGCAAAACCACTGAGAATAACAGCCGAGCCATGCAGACACAAAGCCTTAACCATTACAATATCATTAGTCACTAGCAAAATGCAAAGCAAAGCCACAATGAGATATGATCGCAGCCATATATCCTAGGATGAAGAGCCCTAGGCACATAGTGGTTACACATTGGGCGGCAATCTGAAAGGTCAGTAGTTCTAAACTACTATTCTAAACTCTACTGAAGAAATATGGGGCTTTCTACAGTTGATGCTAGCGAGACAGGAAAAAAAAAAGAAGAAACAATATATCAAGTGTCAGCAAGAAGAAACTGTAGGGAATGTAAAATGGTACAACAGTTTTGAAAAACATTTGAGGGTTTCTTGAAAAGTTAAGCTTACCATGATCATATGATCCAGCAATTCCAATCCTATGCAAATGCACAAAAGAACTGAAATACAAACTCAAATGTCTACTAAAAGCAGAGTCATAGCAATGGGTACTTAAAATACCTATTGTTAAATCATGGAAGATTGTGCTTCTTGTCAGGAACTAGTAATGAAAAGAAACTATCGTTTTAGTGAAAATTAATGACAATGTAGGAATACACCAAAGAGTAATGTCATATATATCAAATAGTCAAGCGTATAGTAACCGACCACGAGCCTATCAGTTTGTCCTACTGTGGTGTTTGTTATATTATTTATGATAATGTAAGTTAGGCCATCAGTATTCCAAATGCAACCAGGGTCACTCACAATAAGTAGGTTTCAGTGATGCTACCAAAGTAAGACTGATTAAGGAAAAATAAATTTGACTATCGAGTTAAAAATTTGGCAATCAAATCCAGTAAATCACAGAGAAAGTGCCCTATGTAGTGGTGAAAGATGAGACCCCTAAGTTGGAACACACTCAAAACACATAGTCGCTGCAACAAGGAAAGTAAGCATCTCAAAGATGATAATAAATATGTACCACATCCTGATAACTTTCCTTCTGTTGTACACAGTAGCTAACATCCAACTTTAAGGTTATTAATGGTTACAGGAGCGTAGGCAGGAAGGAAGGGAAAAGGGAATTCATTGTTAGGGAAACAATGAGCTTATGTTAAAGGTGATGGTTGTACAATATGATGGATACAATTAATGTCACTGAGTAACACATGTGAACAATGTTGAATTGCACATGCTTGGATAAATGTGTGTGTATTTATATATTTGAGTATAAGTCAATCTGAATAGCAGCCAAGGCATCTAATTTTTTTAATCATTTTTTTCAGTGGCTCATATAACTCATCACAATCCATACATACATCCATTGAGTCAAGCACATTTGTACATTTGTTGCCCTAATCATTCTCTTGGTTGTTTAGTTTTGTTTTGCTTTTGTTTTTTGGGCAGCACTGCCCTCTGGTGGTGGGAGTAGGAAGCCCAGCCTTTGCTCCTGTGGAGCTGTTGCTGGAATTAAACCTCCATCCCAGTGGGCCGCAGTCCCACACACGACTACGCCACGGGGGCTCAGCCTATCCTCATCATTCTCTAAACATTTGCTTCTACTTGAGCCCCTGGTATCAACTCCTCACTTTTCCCTACCCTCTCTAACCCTCCCTCGGAACCCATGATAATTTATGAATTATTATTATTATTTTGTCATGTCTTACACTGTCTGACATCTCCCTTTACCCACTTTTCTGATGTCCATCCCCCAGGGAGAGAGTTATATGTACATCCCTGTGATCGGTTCCCCCTTTCTACCCCGCCTTCCCTGAGCCCTCCTGGTATCACCACTCTCACCACTGGTCCTGAGGGGTTCTTGTGCCCATGATTCCCTGTGTTTCAAGTTCCTATCTGTACCAGTGTACATCCTCTGGTCTACTGGATTTATGAGGTAGAATCAGAATCATGATAGTGGTGGGGAGGAAGCACTAAAGAACTAGAGGAAAGTTGTATGTCTCATTGTTGCTGCACAGCACCCTGACTGACTTCTCTCCTGCCCGAGGCCCTTCTGTAAGGGGATGTCCAGTTGAGGACATCCTAAATTTACCACAAAAACTGAATCAAAAATGTGCTGAAAAACTCATCTTATACATGAGTAGATATGGTGATGTACATAAACATAACATATATATAAACATATATACATGAACGTTGGCTATTCAACCTATGTACTTCATACATACAATCCAGTGACATCAATTGTATTCATCATGTTGTGATATACTTGTGTGTGAGAGAGAATTAAAAATTACCATGCCACATTATAAGAGGAATAAGTGACTGAGTGTGGGAGCAATGTGAAAGGCTCAATTATATATGTGAAAGTACATAACTTAAGTTTTACTTAAATCTGTGGGATATCTCTGAAAAATATAAGGAGTGAAATTAATACTCAAATTTTCCCGAGGATATCAAGTCATTATTATTTCTAGAAGCTTTAAATTTAAGCATCTTTGATTATAGTACTCTAACAACCACCAAGAAATTCTGCATGCTATATTTGCCAAGGTTCTGCACACATCTAATAAGAACAATTTGACACAAAATTTTGAGAGTGATCAGATTAGATTAAGGTCTTAAATAGACCCTGTACTCAATTCAACAAATATTTCTCTAGCATCTCTATTTAGGAGGCCCTCAACTAAAGAATTTAATTTCAAAATACTTTAATATAGTAAACTCTGACAATCACATTATTTGAAAAAAAAAGTAATTATTTACTATAGGGCTTGCCACAGCACTTTAAAAGGTGAAATTATCTAATGCAGTTAATTTTATTTATGAAGATTCAGTATAATCAACTATTTAGGAATGTTTTTACTAGAACCATATTGGTATACACTTGCTTTACATTTTTCAAAAAGCAATTTAAAAGCTGTCATCAACTTCTTTCCAAGTTCCTTCTTCCTTTTTCTAATGACTTTTTTCTTACTATAAAAATGGACTCAATTATTCCTTTCTTTCACTTAAGGAGTCCTGGGAGCATAATAATGGGTTATGTAGTGGGTGGCTAATTGAAAAGTCAGGAGTTTGAACCCATCAGAACTTTTCCAGAGAAAAATGGGGGTTTCTGCTCCCATAAATATTGACAGCCTCAGAAATCCAAAGAGCCAATTCTATGCTTTTCTAAAAGTTGCTATGGGTGAGAATCAATTGGATGACAGTGGTTGGTGGGTTTTCTTTGACCTCTTTTTCTTCACCCACCCCATTTTACCTACTTGTCCTTCAAGGACACCTCCTCTGACTCGCCCACTTGAAGGCAGGTGCCCTTCTCTGAGATTCCTCAGCCTCCTATGAACACAGTTGATTATCCAGTCACCTCACACACACTACTTAAATCACATTACTTAAATTTTTGCTTCCCAAATGACCATAAACTCCTGCGGAGCCCAGGTTTCTACTTTCTTCTCTTCATTTCTAGGGCTCAGGAACTCAGTGATTAAGGACACCAAAGGAGAAATACAACACATTTCATTTCCTTTTTCTCCATCATTTCTATTTTCCTCCATCCTCATGTCTTTTCTTCCTACTATTTCTCCCCAGTGACTAATACATCATCTTTATCCTCTTTTCTTAGGCTCGACACCCATCATGACTGTCGATCTCTCTCATGGGGTTATAACTATTACAAAAATGTGTGAGGAGCACAGGTTTGAGAGCAAATGAGGCCTTCCCGTTGCAGAGAGCAGGCTGGTTGTAACAAGCCATGGATTAGCCTTTTTATATCTCCCATTTTGTATGTTAGCTGGGGACTTTCATCATGCTTCAGTTTTGCCGAGTTTTCAGTCTTAGCAGCTGGATAAACAGAGTTTCTGCAACACCCTGGATAAAATGGCAAGCTCAAGGGGAAAGACTTCCACCTTTCAATTGAAAACAGCAAGAAAGGAAGGCTTGCTCTTGGCCACAGCCGGGGCGTAGTTACACCTGAGAGCACATCAGGGGACTAGTATGTGTGCTGGCTGTGGAAAATGCAGCTAATGACAAAAACATTCAGCTTCCTGAAGGACGCTGACTGCTCCCCCCCAGAAAGCATCAAACTAAGAAGCAGAAGTAAGGATCACTGGTAAGAATCACTGATAAGTAATGTGGTGTTCCAAGTGGGTACCTTCAAAACAATCTATCGTTTTCTTAGAAGAATGCAAAAGGAATCACCTGAGTCTAAAAAAATTTAAATGAATGCACATCACAGATGAGGGAGTATTCAAAAATCCTTTGGGAAAAAATACTTTGGGAGGAAGTCCATGCATAAATTTAGGAGACTAGACTTTGTATAAGTGCCCAAGTACTTTTGGATATTAAATTGGGTGTAAGGGGTATGAGGTTTTCATATTAATTCAGTGAGTTCACCATTTCTAAACTAGAAATCCAGGTTGCATAATTGTCTACCATGAAATTTCACTCTCACAAATCCCACTAAGTTTTTGCATATCTGAATATTTTCTTAAATGAAAATATAGATTAAGAAAATGTGTATGAGCATCAATTACAGTATGTATGATTATAATATAATTATACTAGCAAACAACAGTCTTATACATGGTAAAGTAGCTACTGTTACTAAAAATAATTTTAATATAGAAATGACTGACAAATTGGAATAAAAATGTAGCATGCATATCAACAAGCTCAAAGGAGACAAATAGATTATTAACAGGCACAGCCTGTAGCTGCAGTCCTTCAGTAAAGCAAAATAAATTTTATATGAACAATATGAAAACTAACTTCTTAAACTCATAAAACAAATGTGCTCAATGAAAGACATCTTTAAAACATATTTTCTAGAAAGTCTGTTAGGATTGGCCTAATGAAAATTCTAGGAGAAAATTAGTTTTGTCAGTTATTTTTAAACATTGAATACCTAAGTTCAGAACTTTGACTGGCACATGGTAAGTGCTAGATTAATATTTCTTGAATAAAAAAATTGAGGAAAGAATCAGTGAATGTGTAAATGGATGAATGGTTGGATGTGAAGAAATGGGTGGATGGATAAATATACCATTTAAGTTCTTGAGTCCTAATTTCTTCAGGTAAGAAAGAGATTTTCTGACTGTAAGTTACAAAAAAACTCTTTTCTCACTTTGTCATCAGCGATCATGTCAGGAAGGTGAGCATCTCAGAATGCTGGATTATTGGAACAAAGTGTTCTGTGTTGAGGGAGTACTTGAGTAGGGGCCCAAGGTCCATATGCTTCTTTAATACTAAATATATGTACACAGATCTACTTTCCATTGTCATATATAAATATATATACATATATGCCTATATTTAGATCTCTATAAATACCCTTTGCCTTCTACTTCTTTCCCCTATTTCTTGTTACTTTCCTCTTGTCTCACTATCATGTTCAGCCTTCATTTGGGTTTCAGGAATTCCACTCAGTAACATTGTCCTTGACCCATCCCTACCCGACTTTCTATACACTCTTTGCCATTGATTTTGGATCACTTGTCCCTGAGTTTGCTAATACCCACACTGAAGACAAAATGGGTGCATAAGCAAATGTGGTGAAGAAAGCTGATGGTGTCTGGCTATCAAAAAATATATCACCTGGGATATTAAAGGCTTGATGGTAAACAAGCAGCTGAGGAATAAGAAAGCCCACACAGAAGAAGCATATCAGCCTGTGTGATCATGAAGTTTCAATGAGATCAGGTATCAGGCATCAAAGACCCAGAGCAAAAAATCATCATGTGAATGGGGAAGGGGGGTAGTGCAGAGGGGAAGCCCAAATCCAATCTATAAGCAATTGGACATTCTCTTACAGAAGGGTTGTGGGGAGAAGACGAGCTAGTAAGGGTGCAGTGTAGTACAGACGAAACATACAGATTTCCTCTGGTTCTTTAATGCTTCTTTCTCCCTCACACTATTATGACCCTAATTCTACCTTACAAATCTGGCTGGACCAGAGCTGGGACATGGTTACAGATAAGAGATGGAAACACAGGGAAAATGAGACAGATAAATCCCTCAGGACCAATATTGAGAGTACCAAGAGGGTAAGAGGAGGGCAAGGGGAAAATGACTAACCTATGGCCCCCTCTCAGGGGGATGGACAACAGACAAGGCAGTGGGGGGAGACATCAGACAGTGCAAGATATGAAAAATAATGTTTTGTAGATTATGAAGGGTTTATGGGGAGGGGGTGATAAGGCACTGATGCTAAGGACTCAAGTACAAAGAAAATGCCTTGAGAGTGATGATGGCAACATATATACAAATGTACTTGAGACAATGAATGAATGCATGGATGTGACAAGAGTTGTATGAGCCCCCAGTAAAATGGGGGGGGGGGAGTAGAAAGCAAATTTTTTGAGAATGATGATGGCAACGAATGTACAAATGTGCTTGACACAATGGATGGATGTACTGATTGCGATAAGAGTTGTATGAGTCCTCAACAAAATGATTTTTTTTAAAAAGAGAAGTATTCTTATCAAGAGCTCTCTTATGGGCAAATAGAAAATAGAAGTTTCTGGTTAGCAAACTAATTTTATGACTCAAATATCAAACTGTGTCTTTATTTAGCAAGTTGGAGACACTATATCCTAGAGGTTACCAAAAAGTTTAGAACATGACTGAGGTCATCTGTAACCACACTTCCCTTTTGCCTGTGGGGCTTCTGCCACTGTGTCCTCTTTCTCCTCATGGCACTCACCAACCACACATTGTCTGCCTACAGTGCTTCTCCTCGGATGTTTGTCTGCCACCTTCTCTCATTCCCCTGCATGCTTCTCTTCAAATGCTGCTCTACTAGAAGGGCCCACCCAGGCCATCCTCAATAAGAAGCCCCTCTCTCACCTAACTCCTGACACTGTTCTGTTTCCTACTCTGCATCTTTTCTACACCAATTTCCTTTGTCTTACTCACATCTCTATTCCCAGCACGTGTGATAGTGCCTACAACATGGTAAGTGTCCAACACATATTTATTGAGTTAATAAACATGCAAGGGAGCTATAGAATTTCATGTCACACTTCAGGGAGGCCATATGATATGCTGCAACATGTATGTCGCTTTGAGTCTCATTTCCAATTTGTCACTATGTGTCTGACCTTGAGATTAACCTCCCTAAAAATAAGACTTTCATTTGTAAAAGGGGAATAATAATAATACTCAGTTGGCATGTATCCGGTATCTCATAAATGCTAGTTCTACTCTTTCCTTTCAACCGTTCTCCCTTTTTTGGTTGGAGGATAAACATTTCAGTATTGTTAGAAAAAACCTAAGTGGAGTCACAAATTCTGAGTTGACTGTGAAACTAAAGTAGCACTGTTTTGAGTAAGACCAGGAGCTGAGCGTTGAGCAAACAACAATTGGCAATATTGTTCCCAATGAGTAACGTTGACTATATGTGGGTTTCATATCTGATAGACTGGCTACTGTGGCCCAAAAAGGATACTTTCTCTCCTCAAGGTGCTGTCATCTGAGCAGAAAACTAGATAGAGATATTGCAGGATGGTTTAATGCAGACACAGAGTTGTCTTGATGCATGGTTATGTTTTAGAATAATGATTAGTCTGGGAATCATTCCAAAGACAGAATGAAAGAAACCAAAAGGGAGCATAGTGTGGATGGGGCAAGGACTTTATATTAGGAGGAAAGGTGGAAAGAAAAGATGAAGCAAACTGTAGAAGGCCACGGGTGTCAGATTCAAGAGACTAGATTTAGTCCTATAGTTAATAGGAAACAAAAAGGTTTTAAATGCTGGAAAATTAGATTCATATAATGAAATGTTAAATGCTTATAAAACTTCTAAAACTCACACAATACTACTAATGAACCCACTGACATTTGTACATGGAAATAAATGACAAGATGAATGAGAGTGAACCAATATCCTAATCATCTCTGCTCCTCACTGTTGGATCCACCTTGTTGGAGAAGACATTTGAGCTGCTTAGAGATTGAGGCATTGCAAAACATAAGAGAGCACCAAAAAATGTTCACAGGAGCACAAGGGAGTATGAAATCTGGTCTCTAAGCAACCAAGGGCTCTGTCTGCAGTTTAGGGCTTAACAACGATCCCTAAAATGAAGTGACCTCCCTATCAAATTCTCTCTCAGCACTACTCCTGGTCTGTACTTCGCAGTTTGACTTTTTTTTATTCTTTGTGAAGTCTGAATAAAACTATAACAACCTTGTGGGTTCCAAAAGCATAAATTGCTACTTCTGTGTACAAAAGAATAAAAAGAATGAGGTGACGGATTATTTAATTTAGCCCAAAGGGGGGAAATGGGAATTAATCTGTTACAGATGGTGCTAAACGTCTTTTCGCGGCAGAATTCTTAACAAAAAGCTAGCAAGGAACAAAAGTTTTAAGACCCAGGAAACCAATGACCTAACTTTGTGGCTCCTAAAGTTATACAAGTGTTGGCTGCTAAATAACAAGATAACACTTGTATCAGCCTAGGTTTTCTTGGGATTACTCTTCTCACAGCATGAATATTATTTATGTAGATTCTCAAAGAGCTTTTGATAAAGTTTCTCACGAGAGGCTATTATGGAAAGTTGGTAACCATGGTGTGAAAGAAAAAAGAATCATATCAATGAATTAAATTAATTAAAAACCACTTAAGAGACAGAGAGGCATAAAGCAGAAATAAATGGCCGATTCTCATGAGGAGAAAGGTTAATGATTGAGGGCTCTGGGACTTGACAGTAGAATCAGAGTTATATTTAACTGATGACGGGGGGTGGGGTGGGGGGTGCTTACTTTTCATTCCTTTCCATTCTCTGCATATCAGTGCACACACAAAGTCTCTATTGACTAGAAGACCATTTGGCAAATTGAGAAGATACAGGGAACAAAAAGAAGTGCTTAAAAGTTCAGAAAAGAGCAAATAGGTAATTGGAGGTTGAACAAGAAAGTCATGTAGAAATCCCTGAATATAAGGAGAACAGAATAAAAATGACATGCGCAGAATTTTATTTCCAAAAGGCACATGACACCCAAAACCAGACTTACTGTTAGAAAGTCAATTTCTACTCCTAGCCACTCTGGAAAGCAGCAGAAGAAAGCCCTGACTCTCTCGCACAGAACTGCTATGGCTTTGTGCCCCTTCGGAATCCGGCACTACACACCCGAGAGCACCAGTACCACAAAAACATCTAATTTAATGGAAGGGTGAGAACAAGTTGTCAAGGCTAACATAAATACATAAACAGTTCACTTGGCTTTTTGATTCATTAAAACCAAAAGGCTTATTTCTAGACTTTGAGAAGATATTTGGAAGAAAACAAAAGTGAAACTTAAAGGGAAGTGTACATATTAATATTTCTTTTTGTCGTAAACTTGAAAAGTAGGTACTGGTTTTAACAAAAACATAACATGAATAGACTCATGTGGAAATTAAATGCTGTGATATTTATCTTTTTGTGACAGATACCTCAATCTGGCATTTTCCAGGTCTCTGAATTATTGTTATTAGAAACAATTGCCCAAGAAACTCAAAAAAGGCAATAAATTCTTCTTTATTTTTTTGTTTTTTTTGGGGGGGGCATCACTGCCCCCTGGTGGGAGTAGGAGGCCCAGCCTTGCTTCTGGAGAGCTGCTATTGTATTTGAACTGCCAACCCTGTGGGCCGTAGTCCCACAACAACCACTATGCCACCGGGGCTCAGTCCAAGGCAATAAACTCTTAATGAACATTCCTAAGTCTCATCTTTTCTTGTAAAATTAAGGCAGTAGTGTACCTTACTGGGTTGTTGTAAAGGTTGAGTGAGATAATATATGTTGCTCATTTAACAAAGTAGAAATACAAGAAAAATTGTTGTTATTATTATCATCATCATTATGCACAGTTACATGCCATGAAAAAGCAACCCATTTCACATGACTTTTACATTCTTGTTTTATCAGATTTATAATTAGGTGCTGTTAGAACTTATAAATGCTTTTGAACAAATAAAAAATACAGATGCAAAGTATATTTCCACTAAGTAGTTTTGTAAAATAGAAAAGAATGATAAATTTATTTAAATAAGCCAAGAATATCAAATAGTTGATAACTATCACATATAAAGAAGCTTCATAGGAAAATTCATAGGAAAAGTTCATAGGAAAATTCCATTATCTTTACATTTCATTTTTTCACAATCTTTTTGGAGCCTTCTAGTATTAATTCATAGATTTATGAATATTAGATACAAGCTTACCTTGCAGATAATATTTCAATAAGCTCTTTTCTATTCTGTACCCGAAGGTAGTTGGTTTTATACTTGATGTCATCAATCAATTCGGGCAAATTCAGGATCTATAGGGAAAAATTATTTTACAATGTAATATATTTTTCATGTACTTGATTATAGGTGCTGGTAGTCAGAGCATACCACTTGCTGCCATAAACATTGTTTGGCTGACTCTACTCTACTCATGACAGCATAGAAGAAAAGGTATCAAAATTCACTGTTTTTGTGCTAATAAATGATCTCATAGAGAGAAAAAACTATCTGAACCTATAATAAGTCCTGTCTAGAGAGCACAATCCCTGGGTGGTGAACATACTTAACACATTCAGCTATTAATCAAAAAATTAAAGGTCTAAGTACACATACAGGTACCTAAAAAGATAAAAATTTAAAAACCTATTGACTTACTGAAATGTCAGCCATTGAAAACCTTCTTTAGTGCAGCTCTACTCTGATACTCAATGTTACCCTAAGTTTGGTTCAATAGCAAGTATTCTGGATTTCATCTTAGAGAAAGTAGAGAAGAAAGGTACAGAATAAAGTCATATCGAACTATTCTGGGAACCCAATCTCAAAAGGGCATGCATTCATTTAAATGAGGCTCAAAATCAGCCTCTACTTTATGAGTACTTAGGCTTCTTTGTTCCACACATAAATGAGATATCATCTTTCCCAATATCCTATCCAGAACATTTGGACCCAGTGCTAAAATAAATTGGAAGCATATACATTTATCCAAAATGATCACCAATAAAATAATGTCAAATTAAAAGATAGTCCTTTGTCTTTGATGTCTCTCTAGAGGAATAATGAAGAGAATGCTTTCATATCTCTCCTCTTTCACTCCTCCTCATGAAAGGGAAAATATACCTTATATGTCATTTCAGCAATCTTGCCATTTTAACAAGACCATAATGAAAATACCAAGTGTATATGGAATGGAAATGAGTTTTAAAAAGAATGAGTAAATTCAGCAATATCACTATTAGGTATATATCCTAAAAATATAACAGCTATGATGTGAATAGATACATGCACACTCATGTACAACATAATTCACAATAGCAAAAAGACAGAAACAATCTAAGTGCATATCAATGAATAAATAAACAAAATTATTAAGGAATGTTAGAGATTAATGATGAATCTGTGACACACTTCATAACATGAATTAATACAAAGGACATTATGTATGCTGAGTGAAATTAGGGAAGCACAAAAGGGAAAAATTATATATGATCACTATCATAAAAAAGTCAAGATGAGATTTACATGTTAAAAATATTCTTTGCATGGAAAGCCCACTGCATACACTAGATTCTATCTCAAACACACCTGCAACCTGAGGACTTAAGACTAAAATTACATTGAGTGTGAAGAATCAGAAGAAAGAGTATTGAACTATCTGTAGGCTATCTGCATTCAATTATTACTTCAAAGGCCTACAAGTGGTATTTAGATATGTATTATTCCAGTAGACCAGTGATTGACATTGTCAGTAAATATTAGTTGAAGTCTGCCTGACCACTAGCTTCCATTGTTTGTAGAAATAGCATTCAATCTTGTAAGGAATTATTCTGTATAAATGGACAATCCAGGTATTGCAATATGTAGTTAGCCTATACTTGTTCAATTTCATTCTCTCAATGCTGTTTTAAAAATTTATACCATTGCACTATAAACAGAAGGTCCTTAAACTCCAGGGAGATGATTGACAAGATTCTCTACCATAAGTTGACAACGATGTCTCTAAGGTGAGCCAGAAGAAGATAAAAAACAGATTCAGGAATGGATTTTGGACTCATAGCTCTAATCTAAGAATAATTAGTTCATATGGTATGACCCTGTTCAATACTCATCCTCATGCAGGAAACACTGAAGATATGGAAAAAATGTGCTATATAAAAGCGTGGTGAAAAAATTAGACAGTACCCGGTGTGGTAGTTATACAATTTCATGTCAACATATTAAATATGAACGAAGGGTGGGGAATCTAGCCTGTCAATCTGGTAACATTCTGATTATGGCTCCTTGTGGGTGTGACTTGCTCACAAGGAAATTCTGGGAACTTCCTCTCTCTCTCTCTGCTTCACCTTCCTGAACACAAACCATGTTGATTCATGCTGTGGCAGCCAGAGCCTTAGAGCACCCACTACCACTGGATTCACAAAACTTTGCACCCACCAATCTGTGATCTTCCTGCTTTTTGCACCATTGCATGTGATTATGAGACAGAAGAGGGATTTAAGGACTAGTATTGCACCCATGGGCTAATTTCAATGTATGCACTTGATCTGCGTAGAGCTGGGATATTTTCTCACTATACAGTTGTTCTTTGATATGAAGCTCTCTCTTATACACATATGAATGTCACTGGATTTGATTCTCTAGACAACCGGACTTACACACCCAACTATCAGAGAAATAGAATACGGAGTCTTAAAGTCTTGTTTCCAAACACACAGCCACCTACTGTCAAATAAATCCATAAGGAAGAAGCACACCAGCATCCATGATCCAAGGATTGTAAATTATATCATCTAAATTCAACAGAGGGGATATTATCAGAGTTTAAATTGTGAGATTATAGTATGTAGAAGACTATGGATGACAGTGGAAGCCCAAAATACAGATTTAGGAAATCTCTGGTGATTTCCATTTAACCATAATTAACTCTCTGGTTATCAGACAGAGTATAGAAGAAAGGTTTATAGTACATTAAAATGGTAAATCAGAATGAATAATTAAAAGCTTGTCACTTGATCTCCCCTCTGCTACACATTGGGCTTGATCTGAATTTTTAACACATTCTAACTTTTTTTTCCATATTGGGGTTTATATCTGCTTTATATTGTCATTGCCAGCAGCCTTCTTTAATCTTTGTTATGTGTTTGGGGGTATATGGAATCCAAGATAGATGAAGCTATAGAAACAACTAGAATAAGGATGCCTAAGGGGTATGATGAGACTGGCAGGAAGAGGGCTAAGGAGGAACTTATATCATGCAGTTCAAGAAGAAAAAAATGTTTCAAAACTGTTTTTGGTAACCACTGTACAATGCTACTTGGTGTGAATGAACTATGGAAAAGCAAGATGTGTGATTTAACTTTTACTAAAATATTTTTTGGGGGAAGTGTTTAATGGATCCCAGGAATGTGAGGTATTGGAGAGTAAATAAATAGAGGGTAAACAAGTACTAACTTTGACAAAAGGAAGGCAGTACATTTGGGAAAAAGCAAGGTCAACTTGGACAACAGTCAACAAAGGTAATGGTCTACAATCTACATTGATTAGTAACAACTATGGTCTTAAGAGCTTTCAAGCATCTATCTAAGATACAACGATTGTTCTCTCCCTGTCTGGATAAAAGAGGAGTCGGGGGGTGGGGGAGTGTGGAGATCAAAGACTGAAGCAAATTATTTGTCCAAAGGACTAATGTATCACTCAAAATACAAACTCTAACATCTGGATCCAATGAATGGTTCAACATCAGGAAAGTTGTGTATGTGGGTTATATCCTCTTGTGGCAGTCACCCAACCTGGTGTCAATTTGAGTATTAAGAGTGTACGGCTGGCATCTAGCCTGTCAATCTGGAGATAACCAATGAGACTTCTCTGTGGGCATGGTTTTCTCCTGAGAAATCTGGGAAATTCGGCTGTATTTCCTCCCTGAAGGTGAGAGACTCACTACTCACTCCGTGGGAGACATTGCAGCTGACAAGACACATGGCAGCATGCTGATGGACCCTGAGCCCTGGAAACTAGAGGAGCCATGAGGAAGACCTCTGCCATTACTGAGAAACTTCTACTGCTACTGGATACACAAGTCTCTACTGGCCTATGATGTCATTGCATGTGCTTTGTGAATCTGAAGATGACTTATAGATTGGTATCGGACATATGGGCTAATAACGAACTTAGGACCTTGGACTAGACTGGGCTGGGATGTTTTCTCAATGTTCAATTGCTCTTGTATATAAATCTCTTTCTTATGCACATATGCATGCTTATGAATTTGTTTCTCTAGTCTACCTGAACTAACACACCTCTCATCATACTTATTTAACTTGTATGCTGAACAAATAATCAGAGATGCTGGATTACGTGAAAAAGGGTGCAGTATTAGGAGTGAAGGAAGGTTTATTAACAATCTGCAATATGCAGGTGACACAACCTTAACTGCTGAAAGTAAGTGGGACTTGAAGAACTTGTGATGAAGATCAAGAATTGCAGCTTCGAGCTGAGCCCCAGTGGCATAGTGGTTGAGTGCAGGACTGAGGCCCATTGGCTTGGCAGTTCAAATCCTCCAGCTGCTCTCAGGGAGCAAGGCTGGGTAGCTCCCATGACCACCAGAGGGCAGTGCTGCCCCCCCCAAAACTAAAACAAAAACAAAACAGTTGCAGCTTCCAGTCGAAATTACAATTCAATGTAAAATCCAAAACCTGCACAGTTAGACCAATAAGTAACATGATGATAAATTAAGAAAAAATAGAATTTTATGAGGATGTACAATCAAAATTCATGGCAGCTGCAATCAAGAGATTAAACCATGTAATATATTGGATATATCTGTTGCACAAGACCTCTTTGAAGTATTGAAAAGCAAGGATATTCCTTTGAGGACTAAGGTATGCTTGACCTAACGCATGATATTTTTAATTGTCTTAAATGCATGTGAAAGTTGGACACTGAATAAAGAAAACCACACAAAAATAGATGCATTAGAACTATGGTTTTGACAAAGAATATTGAAATTGCCATGAAATGCTACAGAAGAAATCTACCATACCCTTGAATAAGTAGGACCAGACTTCTCCTTAGAGACAAGGATTGCTAGATTTCATCTCATGTACTTTGGATACTACAGGCCCTGGAGAAGGACATATGTGGTAATATGGGGGGGGGAGCCAAAAAGAGTAAGACCCACAACAAGATGGATAGATACCATCGCTGCAAATATGTGAAGATGGCACAGGACCAGGCAGTGTTTGCACACATGGTGACTATTAATTGGAATTAGCTCAAAGGCACCTAACAGCAACAAGAACCAGCTGGAGACCAGCAGCATTAGATGGTGCCTGGCTGCCACTACTGACTGCTCTGAACGGGATCACAATAGAAAGTGATCCTAGAAAGTGATCTTTCAGACAGAAAGAGGGGAGAAAATAAAGACATTTAAAAAATCAGATTTATTTGTCTGAGGGAGGCCAGTAGAATTACGAAAACTATGCTCATAAGAGACCTCAGGCTTAGACCTGAATTCACCTCCAGAATCATCTTTTTCAAGTAATGAACACACCAAGTCCCACAAGAACCCTGCTAATGCAGTCAGTCATGTGTGGTCCGCTGGCCTCAAGGTCAACAATTCAAGCTCACCAGCTGCTCCAGGAGAAGATGGAGCTGTCTGCTCCTGTGAAGACACACAGTTTCAAGAACCCTAAGAAGCAATTTGCTCTCCTATATTATCGCTGACTTGGAACCCACTCACCAGCAGTGGTTTAGAACACTCATGGGGAGTGAAGCACAAGGCTAAAAGGGAAGCCTTTGGCTAAAAATAACGTTTAGAAGGCAGAAAGGGGCAAGAAAAAACAGAAGTCTATAATCCAGGGAGAAGCAGGATCAATTCTATCACTTTGACAATATTGCACACAACATTAAATGTGCATAAATTTCTGGATGGGAGACTAATTTGCTTTGTAAACTTTCACCAAAACGATCTTAAAAAATTTTTTAATAGAAAAATAGAGAGAAAACACTGTATCAAAGCCCTATTAGCAGTCGAGCTGGAAAGTCAGAAGGCATATTTATGTGCTAAGGGCAGACCATGTGGCCAATAGAAAGCTTTTTCATATCTATTAATCTATTTGCTTTAAACATAAGCACTGAGTAGTTTTAAGTTTTCGATTGTTTCCCACAGTTTAAATAAAATCAAGTCATTCATCTAAGGAGAGAGAAGTAAAAGAGTTCCTCTGGAGGAAAGAGAACATCCCAATGGTGTGATTTCTGCTCCACATATTTCACTTTGTCATTTCCTTGAGGAATAATAAAGACAGAATTCCCCCACTGGATGTTCAAAAGTGATACAACATACAGTGCCATTTTTTAGAAAACTCACTGCCAACCTGATTCCAGAATTGCTTTCAAGGTTTTTCTGAGAATCATAAACCCTATCTCCAAAGACTGAATAAGTCGTTTCAAGAAAGAACAAGTGACTTCCCTAAATCACAGATTAAGACTATAATTCTGGCCTCACCCCCAATAATCTAATTACTACATAAAAAAACTGTTGGGTGATTGCACTCCAAGGGAACTGGGAATCTCCTGTGCCTTTCTCTGTGTTTAACTTATTGGACCTCTCTTTGGTTTGAAAGTCCATGTAGAGCAGTGGGTCAAAGTAGTTATCCCTCTTGTCTTCAGCTTTCATAACTTAAGCTATGCCAATTTACAAAATATTTCTACAGCCAAGGGGTGTGATCATGTAATTCTTTTGGATGATTGAAAAGAGTGTTTCCTGAGATAGTATTAACTAATGGATGTGAATGGATGTGAAAATATTAAGTGCTAAACAAATGTAACATTGCCTGACTAGTAAGTATTTTACCCCAAAAATGGAGTCAGAGTTTTGTCTTAAAAGGGAGGTTCAGTAGAAGGGATGAGAGAGGAAGGGAGGCGGAAAATACTCTGAAAAATAGATATAGAAATTGCTTCGTTTTCTTACCCCTCTTGTCTAATGGCTTTCCATTTCCCTCAGAGAAAAGGCCACACTGCTTATGATGGTCCCAAAGGTTCCACACAATATGACACCTTTCTCACTAACTAGCAGCAACATCAACCAGTTGTGTGACATCATTTCTAAAAACCCTCAACCTCCTTTGGTTGCAGCCACACTGGTGTCTTGCTGTTCCAGGAGCAAGTCTACCATGGGTCTCCCTCTGAGTTTTGTGCTGATCGTTTTCTCTGCCTGAAACATCTTCCACTAGATGTCCAGATGGCAAACTCCTTGTCTCCTTCATTGAGTTGTCTCAAATTCATCTTTTAAAATAATTATTCTGACCACCCTGATCTTTTCCCATTCCCGTCTGCCCAACTTTTTACTCCCCATTACTCCTTTCTGCTCTATTTCTGCATAACCTTGCCATCTTGAGTCCCTGAATAGTGTAAATGATTAACTTGCTAAGTAAAAGAGTGGAGGTTTGGGGGAAAGTTAGCTATCGGAAATCCTGTGGAGCATAGATATACACTGACATCCATTCAGTTACCATGCGTCAGCATCAACTCCATTGTAACCGGTATCACCTTCTAACATGTTTATGATACCTGTTATTTAGTGTCTCGCTAGTCCATGAGAATGCGTGTTCCCCATAATCAGAGCACTTTGACTCCCTGATATATGTAAGTGCTGAGAAAATATTTCGAGACTGAAAAGAATAATGCAAGTACTGAGGTTACGAGGCAGCTATTTATTTAATGTGACTCATGTAAACAGTTTTTGTAACTCCCACCAAATAACCCTTTCCTGATGGGTCAGAGTAAGAGAAGATGGGAGAGCTATTGATAGAAATCAGTTGTATGGGCTTGTAAGAAAATGTTCATTGTAATTGCCATCCTACAGTACATAAAATAAGTCCTCTCAGAAGTCAGATGGTGGAATTTCACTAAGCAAGAGCCAGAAATGAAGTGTGTCCTTTGGACAATAATATCCCTGTGCAGTGAACTTCCTTTAGCCAGAAGACATATTTGATATCTGAGGGGTAGCAAAGTAGCAGCAGCAGCATAACCAGGAGCCAGAGCATGAGACAGACTGGTGGACTTCCTATCCCACAGAGAGAGTAAAGCTGAATGCTTTGAGGCACAAGGCTGGTACGTGGAGTAGGGTGCCTCTGGGCACTTAATTGGGAAAGCTGAGTTTGTTGATCCACCGAGCTGGAGGTAAATGCCTTTAGATCGAGGCTTCTGGTGAAGTAGCATGTCCTTTAGATTTATTAGCAATCTTGAAAGAACTTTGTAACTTATATTGATTGAAGAAATATATCCTGAGCATTTCTCACCATCATTGAAGCTGTTAACTTCTTTATTTAAACCCTTAAATCATGACCACTTTGTGAATTCTAGTGGCCATTGCAATGAATTGCCGAACTCAGTAGCTAATAAAGTAGAGAATGTTGTGAGTAATAGAACAGAAGTTTATGATCTTTCGGACATAGTTTAAGCATAAACCTTATTCATCAATTCTAAAATGACTTTCTTTAAAGTTAATGAGGTAAAATTCACATAATATAAATATAGTCATTTGACTAAAGTGAAAAATTCAGGTATTTAGTACATTCTCAGTGTTGTAAAAACCACTACTTCAGTCTAGAAGCAGTGGTTTACCCATAAAGCAACTACCCCCATCCCTACCTTTACATTTATCCCTTGGGAACACAAAAGTGTTTTCTATCTCAGTTGATTTACCAAATTCTGAATATTTCATAAAAACCACTTACCATATTTTCAAGAGTCATCTGCTTGTATATATAAGTATATAATTTATTGTTATGACTGAATAATAATCATATGTATAAATACATGCCACAGTCATTTATCCATTCATACACTAATGGACACGAGCTATTATTATCTTCTGGTTACTGAGAATATTGCTTCAAGGAACATGTATATACATGTATTTACTCGAGTAGTTATTCTGGGTTGCATGGAAATTGTGTTCACATGTACTTACTTGAGAACCAATTGCTAGGTTTTTATGGTGACTCTTATATTTAACTTTTTGAAATACTGCCATCATGTTCTCTGCAATGGCTAAAATATTTTATATTACCACAAGCAGTGTATGAGATCTCCTATTTTTTCACATCATTGTCCACATTTACTTTACAGTTTTATGATTAATATAGACATTTATGGCAGTTACATAACCTCCTGTCAACTCGAGCGAAGGGGTGGAGTCTTGTCTGTCAATGATGATCTCATTTGGAGGTGCAATGGAGATAAATAGCTCACCATACCCAGTCTCTCTCTCTTCCTTCCCTTTCCTACTGTTGAGGCACTCAGGAAGCTAGCAGAGACACATGGAGACCATGTGGCTTCCATCACCACTGGATCCACAAAACCTACTCACTGGCCTGTGATCATCCTGCATTCAGCATCATTGCATGTGCTGCATGAGTCTAAAGAAGAATTTATGGACTAGTATCAGACATATGGGCTAATACCAGACACATACTTGATCAGGACTGGGCTGGGGTGTTTTCTTAATATACGATTACTCTTTGATATAAAACTCTCTCTTACATATATATGAGCATCTGAATTTGTTTCTGTAGTCAACCAGGCTTAACACACCATTCTATTGGATGTACAGTCTGGATTTACAGTCCTATTGAGTATATTGAGTATTTGAGCATTTTTCATGCACTTTCTGACCATTTGAATATTTTCTTTAAATAACTATCTACTAAAGTCTTTTGTCCTTTAACACATTGCATTGTGGCATGGGAGACACCATGATCACGAAGGTGGTTTTACCAGGGCTTGGTTTTTCCATTGCACTCCGGATGTGTTGACCCCTTTGATTTCCCCAAATTGGGGAAACTTCACTGTTTAATTTGTGGAAGTGGGGGACTACATTCATGCTCTCCCCAGAGAAAAAGAAAAAAGAAAAAAATTGCATTTTTCAGGAGCATTAAGTTACAAAAACTCCTTATAGTTTCTGGATGTTAAATCCTAATCAGGTACAGAATTTGAAAATATATTCTATTTATAGATTGTCTTATTCTCCATGGTAATCACCTTTGATGAACAAAATTTTCATTTGATAAAATCCAATTAATTTTTTTCATGGTTTTGGTGTCATATATTACTTATATTTTCCTCTGAGATTTCATAGTTTTAATGCTTATATTTAGATAAAGCTACTTTTTAAAATAAATCTCACTGCCATTAAGTCAATTCCAACTTATAAGGATTTTTGAGCATGCAGATCTTTACACGTTCCCTAGGAAGGTAAAACAGGGAAGTAAAGAGGCAAACACAGCTATAGAACCAGCAAAATCCAGTCTGGGTCAGAAGTTAATTTGGAGATTTTTTTCTGACTCACATAGCTTCTGGGGCTAACAAACCAGGAAGCAGGAAGATGAGGGAGGAAGACCACAGTTGTGGATGAATCCAACATCGACTGGTGAGAAGGCAGACTCTGCTGTGCCCCGGGATTGGCAGCAATATGATGGACTATTGGCTTATTCCAAAGAACCAAAGACCAATGAGACAAATACAGCATAATGCCATAGGTAAAGGGGTGGGGTAGGGTGGAAGTCTGCTCCTTTATAGAGTTCCAGTCTCAGAGACACACAGCAGCAGTTCAACTCTGTCCTATAGGGTGGCTAAGAGCTGGCATGAACTTGATGGCAGTGAGTGAGTGTGTGCACGAGTGAAGAAGCTGTGGTGGCATTGTTAGGTAAGCATTGAACTGCTAACCACAAAGTCATTTCTGAGTCTTCAAATCCTTTTCATTCTGTCCTATTTTATTATATGTTCAGTAAGAGTGTGTTTACTCCATCTCTACACCTAACATTTATTAAGTGCATACTGTGAGCCAAGACTGTGCTAAGGATTTTATGTATCTTTTGTAATCAAACTCCTATAAAATCCTTAAAGTTACATATTAGGACTATTACATATTGTAATCTGTGTTCTATTCATGACAGAACAGATGCTTAAGTGAGATTAAGTTTCTTGCCAGAGTTCACCTGACTAGTGACAAAGTTGACATTATACTTAAAGAAATATGCTATAATGTCCTCAGACAATTCCTCCAAAAACTAGTAAGTGCTTATTAAAATGGAAGCTTTCTGTGCCCCACCTAAAATACACTAAATCAAAATCCTAAGAATAGAACTGATGAAGATTCCTTTGTAGACTGTAGTTGAGAACCAATGTATATTATCTCCAATAAAAAATAAACTTTGTCTAAGTAATGTTTAAAAATACGTCAGTGTTCTTCAAGTCGGAATGCCCACTAGTGTTGGCATCAATCACTTTAAAATAGGTTACATATGCTCATATTTCTTAGTTGTCTGCTTCATGCAAAGGGACATAAAATTGGATTTGTATAAGCCAATGTTCACATAATATACAGCAAGATTTTCTTAACCCTCAAGTCATAAGCCCAACACTCTCTCCCATTCAACCCATGTCAATGAACACTCCCAAATGAGTATGAGTCAACAAGCTCTTCAAATTCAATCTGGAAAAGAAAGGAGACTCAAGTAAAGTCTGTTCATGTATCACAAACAGTATTGATTCATTTAACCCAAAGAGCTAGAGCTGCCTTTTTTGGATAATGGGCCTTACTTGGCTGGACAACAATTTTGATGGGCTCAGAGTAAAACGCTGGCAACCTCATGTAAAAGTTCCATCTAAATAACGGTTTCTATCAGTGACAGATCCATCTGAATATGAAATACTGAGATTTGCTCACTCACTATATACACAGTTCTACCCTGCTGTGTGAGGTGGCTATGAGTCAGCATCGATTTGATGGCAGGGAGGGGGGAGCAAGAGACAGAGAGACAGAGACAGAGGCAAGAGAAGAGAGAGCAGGGAGAAAGGGAAATCTAATGGAAGGGAAGAAAAATGAGTATTTGTTTTGTTTTGCTTTTTTTAGATGAAAAGATTTGTAGGAACAATATGCATATAAGTCTGATGGTTAAAAGAGTCGATAAGATTGCAGAATCAAAAGAAAATAAAGATAAAGATTGCAACATTCACCCAGAATGTCTATTAAGTGACGTAAATACACTATAATCCTGTGCATAGAACTTTTCTTCGGAAGCACTCAATGAGTTGTACATATTTCTTTAATAGCTCACAACAGGGATTATCATTCCTAACTCACACATGGAGGGAGAAGAAACACAAACAATGCCAAGCATGCCATTCTCTAAAACCCGCCTTCAAAAAGGTTCTCCGTGAGGAAAGCAACACAGTATAATAACACATCCTAACATTAAGTCATACTTTAGTACAAAAACTTATGACACATAATCTGCTTTGAAATAAATTTTTTTCTTAAAAAATTTACTAATGGATATTTATGACAAAGTTCAAAAGTTTCAAATTGATCAAAAATAAAAATAAAAAGAACTCAGCTATTTTCAACAACAGTGAAGAATATGTCAAACAGTAATTTTTCTTTTCTTCTGCGGAGAGAAAGCTCCAAAACATATGGCCCCGGAAGAAAGTCTGTACTCGTTTATGGCAATGAACTGGCTTCTACATCTCTGCAGCTAGAGTACACAAATGACTTCACAGGCAACAGCTTCCGTATGTTTCATATTTTAACATTGACCGTTCATAATAAAGATTCTTTGATCCCAGATCAAATGTTTGAATCAATTTTCTCTACACTTACTCAGAGTCACCATTATAAAAACTCCCCTCTTTCCCACCTTAGATGTTCCAGCCCTTCCTGCACTCAGAACCATCTCCATTTGTCACCTTCTCCACAGTACTTCCCACCCCTTTGCTGTGGTTTTTTGGTCTCATCATTAACCTCCCATTCAAAGGAGGCACAGTAATAAATAATTCTAGTACATAAGTGGTCTACAATAAATAAGATTCCCTTAAGGAATTCACAGGCATCTCTAGCTAACCTGAAAGTTCATGGTAATATGCTTAGTACAAACAATAAATTTCCAACCAAAATAAAACCCTCAATAGGTGGGAACATTGCCTGCATGCAAGAAAAAAAATAATAGCTGCTTTTAGTTAGGCTAGGAAAAAAGAGATTCCTGAAATTAGAACTGGAGAAAGTAAGCTGAAACCTAAGGCCTTGAATAAAAGCAAAAGAACAAAAGTCTGAATTAGTAGTGAAGTATCAAATCCCCCAAATAAAATTTTCTTAATTATATTCAGCGATAGTTAGAAAATCTTCACATAAAGCCATTTTAACTTATCCCAAGTCTTTTGCTGAATGGCTTTGCTAAGGAGCACCATTTTGGGATAAAGCCTTGATTACTAAGACCTTAAAACATAAATTTTGCAAAAATGTACTCGTGAAGCAAAGGTTAATATATTTGGTTCTTCATTTTTAATGGTAATAAAATAGCTGTGGTAGGAGATTTTGGCCTAATTAAACCTCAGACAGTTAAAAATAATAATCCAATGTTAACCATTTGTTTAAAATAGAGTTTGCTTTCCGTTTTTGTTTGGACTAGTAGGAAGGTCAAATCTTAAAAAAAGATACTATCTTAATTTCAAAATACAGCTCGATTAAATACAATAACTTCTAATATCTTTTATGAAACATTATATATGTGTGTATAATGTAGTCAGAATGCTGATTCAGATTCAGCCTTTATAATTTAGCCATATGAAAATGGTAAACTTCCAGGTGTCAACTCAGGAGATGCTGAATTCAATATGTAGCATTTGTCTTATGCAATACTGAACTTACCTGACTTCATAGAAATTGAATCAGTACATACATCATCTACCCATCCCAGGGATTACAAATTACCTTGCACACAGTAGCAAACTGTTGGTTATTTCCTGATCCAACCACAAGGTAGCCATCCTTGGTTTTGAAAGCCTAAAATAAATAAATAAATAAATAAATAAATAAATAAATAAATAATGTGTATACTGAGATATAGTAAAAGTTCCCTTTAATTTCTAAAAGTTCTACATAGAAAACTTTTGCCTAGAGCTGTTCTATTAATAGCCATTTTTTTTGAGGGGGGGTGCAATCAATGCCCTCTGGTGGTCGTGGGAGCTACCCAGCCTTCCTCCCAGAGACCTGCCACTGGTTTTAACCGCCACGCTAATGGGCTGCAGTTCTGCACTCAATCACTACGCCACTGGGACTCAGCCCAATAGCTGTTTTTATATGCAATCTTCAAAGTAATTTCTAACTCCTCCACTAACTTATATCCTTAAAGGAAAAAGAGTGACATGGGAATATAAAAAAAGACCTGTACCTCCATTTGAACTCCCAAATTCTTTATTCAGTATACATTCAACAAAACACCCTGACATTGAGTCTCTTCCAACTCAGAGAAGCCCTAGATGGAATAGACTAGAACTGATCCATAGGGTTGCAGGACTGTCAATCATTACCAAAATGGACTGTGTCCGCTTTCTCCTGAGGAGTGGCTGGTGCATTTGAATTGATTCCTTTGTGGTTAGCAGCCCAAGTACATAACTCACGGTGCCTCCAGGCCTCCTTGTGTAGAGTATAAACTCCAAAAAAAAACAAACCTTCTGCCATGCTACTGAGTCAGAGACATGTCCCAAATCCAAACTCACAGTCATCCAAATTAAGAGGTTGTGACACACAGAAATCCTACACATGGTTACAGAGACTACAAATCTTTCTCTCAAAGTGCCTGGTAGTTTTGAATCACCCACATGGTGGTTAGCGGTCCAATGTTTGAGTACTTAGTAGAAAAAAAAAAAAAAACATCCCTTCTATCAAGTCAATTCTGGCTCATAGACATACCAAAGGACAGGGTAGAAATGACACCTTGGATTTCCAAGGTTATAAATCTCTATGGGAGCAAAAGGTCTCAACTTTCCCTGGGAGTGACAGGTGGGTTCGAAGTGCTGGCCTTGTGTTTAGCAACCCACTATGGCACCTGGGCTCCTGGCATTCAGAATGCTCACTCACTGCGACTGAGTCAATGCCAACTACTGGTGACCCAAAAGGATGAAATAGAACTGTCCCTGGGCTTTCTGGACCAGAACTGTTTGTGCGAGCAGAAAGCCCTGTCTTTCTCCCAGTATTCAGTATAATATGTATAAATGTCAAATTGACACAAAGAGTTGTATGTTGTTTGTATATTTCCTTGTAAGTCAATGGGAAAACAGATATATTGCTTCCTACAAAGGATGAGAAGAATAAATGGAAAATAGGAAGATTGGTAAATAAAAAGGAAAGAAGGAAGAGGTAGAGAAGGAGTGAGAGGAGGAGAGAAAGGGTAAGTAAAATGGGAGACACATTTTTTCCTTTGAAGATCATAGATATTAAACTTATAAGGCATTTTCATTGTGGTCATTGAAAAAATACATATCAGACCTCACACATGGATTTACATGCCTATAAATGTCTCTGTTTTTTAAAGATCTGAGTAAATTTCAAACACTTCATGGAAAATTGAAAAAATAACTTAATCATTCCATTAACTTTTAAAAGTCCCATTGTATACTCTTTTGGACAACAACAATCCTATAAATAATTGACATATAAATACTCATAGGCCTAGTCTGGGGAAATTTTCTGCACATCTTTTTCTCAGTCTGATCACAGTACAGCTTAGCCAAACCAACTTCACCCTAAGAGACAGCATCCACTCTACTAAAAATTAACACTTAATTTTACTTACTCTTTATTCACTTAATCTTAATACTAAAAAAATTATCTAGATTTCTTCTTAGTGCTTACTTCTATGCCTTCTCCTGCGGATTCTGGGAAAACTATATTTCTTCCTTGGAAGCAGGAGATATACTCTCTTTCTCTCTGCTCACTCCCTATGAGACATCCCTGTGGAGAAGTCACATGGAAAGAGGGTGATGGAGTCAAACCTCTTGAGGCAGAGAAGCCACATGAAGATCCTTGCCAGCACTTAGTTGCTTACAATGCCACTGGATCGAGGAGACTTCCCACCCACTGACCTGTGATCTTCCTGCACTTGGCATAATCACATGTGTTTCATGAGTCTGAAGAGGATGCTATAAAATGGTATTAGCCATATGGGCTAATATCGAACTTATGGACTTGCTCTATCTACACTGGGCTGAAATGTTTTCTCAATATTCAACTATTCTTGTATATAAATAGCTCTGTCTTATACACATATGAATGTCTCTGGATTTGTTTCTCTGATCATCCTAGACTAACACATGGCCCTTATGTACCATATACATTCGAATATAAGCCAACTTTTTTAGCACATTTTAATACAGTTTTGTGGTAAAATTAGGTGCCTCAGCTAAACATTCAGGTAGGCTTACACTCAATTACATACTGTATTTTTTTTATTAAGTCTGATGAGGTGCCAATCCCTATGCAGCAAGTCAGAACTCTATTTTCAGGATCTCTCAAGGACTTGGTTACTTTGCTCCTCTTGATGCCCTTTGCATTCCCTTTGTGTTGCACCCCACTGTACATGAGGAAGACCAGGCACACTTTCCACATAATGTTTCTAGAGCTGTCCTCTCCATAGTGCTATGGATCAGTGAGGGAATGCCGTGTCTCATGGCGGGGTCAGTCTTCTTTGTGCATTGGTTGTTATGAGCAGGGATGTCTTCCTGGGGTTTGGTGGACCATAAGGAGGCTCTCTCTCTCTTCTCTCTCTCTTAGTTTGCTGCCATATGGTCAGGACAGCCCCATCTCTCTCCCTGGGCTATATCTTCAGTGCTGTTATCTGTATTGCCATTTCCTAAGGAAGAGGTCAACATAGCTCGGCATAGGCTCCACCCCATTGTCCTCTCTTGTTAGTTCACTGTTCCATGCCAGTGTATTTCCATTAACACTTGACACTTTGGGGTGGGGTCTGTTTCCTCTCTCCCTTTTCCCTAGAGACATAAACAGTATCCCCAGTGGGAGTACCATTGAATCCTTAGCTCTTCTACACATATATAGGCTTAAATCTCCATTAAAATTATCATTATCAACAATGAAAAGAAGAAATGTCCATGGATTCTCACATCCTTCTTAAGCTACCTTCAGTTCTTCTTTCTTCCCTCTGTATCTAATGGGTCACTTTGTGCTGGAAGCTATTCAAAGGCAGTGAATTTGTTTTAGTATTAGCCTTTCTCAAAGTTCTGCAACAAAGAGGTGCATGGGGTAAATAGGATAGTTCCATTGAGGTTTCTCAAGAAATTATATATAACTGTCAAGTTATTCGGTTGGTTTATTTGCTTGCTTGCGGTGGGGGGGGGGAGTGAAAAGTGAGAATGTAACTGTGAAATCATAATAGATAGTACTAGCTATAATGTAAAAAAAGTATCAAACTTTGGATATGACATGCTCCATATGACCCTAATGGGCATTTGGGTACTCATTTTTAATAAATTAAAAAATGTTTGTTTCCCACCTTAAATCTCCCCCAAAAGCATAAACTATATTTTACCAATACAAAATTTAAAAATATATAGCAGAAATAATTAGTAAAGTATCATTAGAAAATATAGACCAAATAAACACATTTTAGAAAACACGATCCTTCTAGAAAATAATTTAACCAGAAGAAACAACTTAAAGAGTTTTTGTATTTAGTTAATATCTGTGCTAGTTAAGGTTTATTGTGCCAACCTAGCTGAAAATCACATGTGGGATTAATTGAATGGCAGTTTAATTGAAAAGTGGAGAGATAAGTCGCTCAGCAAGCCTCACCCTTCTGGTTTTCTGGTCTCTTGTACTCCGATGGTCAGACTAGTGTGTGGCTGCCTTAACCAGTTCCCTGCTTCAGCTGGCAAGACTCACTTCCAGCAAGATATTCCTGAGGAGAAACCACATGGACCTACCCTGATGCGGCCCCGGGTGCTGGAGAAGTCACGTGGAGACCTCTGCCAGTGCTGGGATGCTTACAAGCTTACTGATGCAGCTTCCCTCCTGCATTCAGTGCTATTGTGTGTGTGTTGTAAGTTTGAAGAAGACTTTGTAGATCAGTGTTGGACATATGAGCTAATGTTGGACTTATGGACTTGGACTGGACTTGGTTGGAATGCTTTCTTAATGTACATTTATCTTTTATATAAAACTCTCTCTTACATTAAAGTGACCAGCCGTCCCACTTTTTAACAATTTAACAACATCCTGCAGCATTTTAAAATTAAAATAAATATATTACAATACTATTTTTGCATTCTATGAAAATTTTTGTTGCACCATATAGACCAAATTTTTAATCAAGAACCCTCTCTCCTCGCCACCCCCCGCCTCCAGTCAATGGTGTCCCGCTTAAAATCTGGTCACTTTATCTTATATACATATGAGTTTCTGTGGATTTGCTTCTCTAGTCTATCCAGACTAACACATTTTATTATGGGGAGTGGGTTACTGGAGAAGTAAATCATAAGATGAAGAGTAGATGTTTGTTTGACCTCTCTCTAATAGTAGTTTTTCTTCTTTTGTCTAGCCAGAGGTCAGATAAAGCCACAGTGTTTACTCAGTTGTTTTCTAGGGGAAATATGGGAAGTATGAAAATAGAAAGCTTGCAAGCCCACTTGCTTTCAGCCATTAAAATTTAATCTTTATATGGGTTTAGGCCATGCCTGCAAAGAAAGCTTTGAAAAGCTATGTCCCACCCAGTGCTTTGGAGTACTCAGCAACCAATGGTCTTTGTCAGAAGCTGGAAAAAAATCTGGAACCATGAAAAAAAACTCCTCTCTGGGACTAAATGTTAAGAGGAGCCTGTGAGCTGATTAAAATTCTTGCTAGGTGAACACCTGGATCTACTTGTTGAGTGGAAGTAGGAGAAATGCAGTAAAAAGAAAAGCAATAGAGAGGGATTGAGTTTGGCCCCTGAGAAAAAGAGGAGAAGATGAGAGAGTTCACTGGTCTTAAGTCCACGAACTAACATGAGTGAGCGAGGCTTGTTGAGTATTTGTGAGAACACATGGTCTAAAGGCAAGATGACCAATGGACACCCTGGGGCATCCCACATTGATGTGACCAGAACCCGGCCAGATGAAAAGATTTTTGAGCCTGTGAATTGCTGCATATTTTTGCTGATATTATGGATGCCCTGTCCTGATTTGACTTTGCTTATGAATGCGAACTTCATAAGGTTCCAACTGGAATGAAGATTCTTCATGTCGATAAAAATGATTGCCTCTTCAGAGCACTGGGTTGATGAAGTGTGCAGTATAGAAATTGGATACCCAAAATTGGGGGGATAAAGGCATGAAGTGGTTGGCTGACAAACTTTCATAGGTGGGGGGAATATATCCATATGATTAGAGGATTAAGATTCAGGTGTTACTTAACAGCAATTGTTAGGCTAAAGAGTTGTGTATAGGTGCCAAATTGGCCAGGGTTACATTGAGTTAAGGTTTATTGTGTCAACCTGGCTAATAAACACAGGTGATATTAATTGAAGGGAGGCGAGCTAACTGGCTCAGTGAACCTTGCCTTTCTTGTTCTCGGGTCTCTTGCTCTCTGATGATCAGACCAAGGTACAGCTGCTTCAGCTATCAAGGTTCACTTCCTGCAAGAAAACACTGAGGAGAAGCCACATGGATCTACTCTGATGCATCCCAGGATGCTTGAGCAGCCATGTGGAGACCCCTGCCAGTGCTACGATGCTTATACACTCACTGAGTCGACGTTCCTCCTGCAGTTGGCATCATTGCATGTGTTTCATGAGATTGAGGAGGACTTTGTAGATTTGTGTCAGACATATGGACAAATGTTGGACTGATGGACTTGAACAGCTCTGGATTGGGATGCTTTCTTAATATACACTTACCCTTTATATAAAATTCTCTCTTACACACATGAGTTTCCATGGATTTGTTTCCCTAAGTTACTCAGACTAACCCAATATCATTCATAATTTTTTCTTTTGCATTTAACATTCTATTACAAATACTTTTGATGCCATTGTTTTAATGGCTTAAATTATCATGTTAAAATTATACATACATACATATATATATATATATAAACCTTTCCCAGTTTAACAAAACTGGAGAGTAGTTTTGTTTTGTTTTGTTTTCAAACTGAAGCCTATGTCATAGCGTTAATATCACAAGTAAAAATTTTTAATATCACAGTGAAATTCTGAAATGAAAAATCTGACACTCATGCTGTCTGCAACGATACATCAAAATATCACAACTCTTCTAGTTCTCTAGTCAATTTTCCTCTTAATCTTATTCTTATAAGAAATAGAAGCATCCAGTGGGGACTTGTTCATTTTACACCAAAAACCCATACTGTGATCTGTATTCCTCCTATCTTATGTTAAAATCTAAAGGCCCATCCTCCTCAATTGTGTAATTCCATCTAAGCTGTACTCTCCATGACTTTTTCCTTAACTACTGCTGTCTACCACTATATAAATATCCCTATGTTCTCCTGTATTAAAATTGTACCCTGTCCCCATTATTCTCCTCCAATTCTCAACTTATTCTTTCCTTTTACAGAGGTGTGTATGTGCTCTCATTTCCTGAATGAGTACTTGTCATTGATTCTCTCTAAACTATATTTTAAGGAGCTCTGGTGGCACAGTAGTTATACATTGGGCTGCTAACCACAAAGCTAGCAGTTCAAAACCACCAGCTACTCTGAGAGATAAAGATGAGGTAGAAAGTTCCTGTAAAGGGGCAAGTCTACCCTGTCCTTTAGGTTAACAATGATTTGGAATTGATTCAACAGCAGTGATATTTTTGTTTTGTGGTGTAAATTGTGTCCTATCTCCATCATGACAATATAACAGTCCTTACTGAAGTAGTAGAAGATCAAATTTGGGGCATTCTTTAATTCCCATCTTACATTTTGGTTGCTCCTCTTTTGCCTGGACTTGAAATGTGAGCAGTATTATGACTCATCCCTTGACTCTCTTTCTTTTTAAAAAGTAATTCACTTATTTTTAGCAGCTTCACTGACATACAATTTACATATCATACATTTCAATAGTTCAATTACATTCATAGAGTTATGCAACAATCACCACAATCCATTCCAGGATATCTTTTCTCCCTTTTGCTCTTTCCTGTTGGCTCCCCATTTCCTGCCAGCCTCCCCTGCCATGTTCCTCTGAATCTCTTAATCCAGTGATTTTCTCTACAGGTTTACCAAATCTGGGCTTCCTATACAGAATCAGGATGCCCCCAACAACACTGTCAGAATGGAACAGAGAAAAACTTCAATCGAAAACCAAGCAGGAACTATTAAAACTGAAGTGATTATACATTAGATCAAAATGTTATATTTTGCATAACTACAACTTTAGTTATCTACCCTATGATTTCTGATAGCAAGGCCTTTCTGATCCATAGTCAGAGGGAACAAACCTGAGGCTCCATCTACACGGGGACCCTGCAAATGGGTTTTGGATTTTCACTGTCATTTGCAGCCTTCTGCAAACCAGGTGTTCAGAATTTAAGCTCTAATACCATTTCCTCCTCTAGGTGTGGAGTTTATTATTTACAACCCCTCAATTACACAGGTTGGTGTGATTCTTCCTATGGACAGAGTTGATTCCTCACTTAGATAGCTGCTTATTTTAAGACAAGCTTTTAAGATCCCAGGCACTCTTCTTTCTGAGAACTAGACCCCATCTGTCTTCTTCACTACACTTTGCTCTAGCACTCATCTCTTCAGTGATCACTTCATACGGGTAGAGCAAGGCCATGTCATAAGAACTCACAGTTCTTATGCTAAAGTTTATAATGAAGTAGAAGCTCATAATCTGTTCACGTACTTTGAGTCTATATATGTTCTTGGTTCACTTTAAAGACTTCATTATTTTGTTGAAATATATTATAAATTATCCCATATGGTACTTCTATTGATATTACCATTAATTTAGCCAATGGAATTTCATACACAGTTTGGATAACCAAGGGCTAAATACAAACTAAGTTGAAAGTGCCTAATTAGGGACATAATATCAAGCTAGGTGGACTACATAATTAATTTTGAGCTTTTTTCTTATTGGCATGCTGTACCGCCCAGCATCAACTACAGTGTAGTTACCTTGTCCAGGACAGACATGCCTTCCATCCTGGGGCCTCTTGACTTGAATGTCCACTAAGTTTCACAAATCACTCTTGTTAGACTGTCCATTGATTTGGGAGTGACTTTAGAATAATGTTATATGACATGAACTGATTTTCTCTCTCTCCATATCATGGGAAATTGATCTGGTTGAGGTGAAGTTTCTACGTCAAACTGGATTTTACAAATAAGAAGGTGGTATATGGTTCAAAATTCTTACCTTGAGGGTACCCAATATGTGGCAACTCAAGACTACCATGTATGTGCTATTATACTCTCTTTGCCTTGTTGTGACATATACAGCCCAGGTCTGCTTTGTGAATGAGCATTATTGAAAGTTTTACCCTATCTCCAGTTCTCATTGCTAATGAATGTAAATAGTTCCAGTCACTTAAATTGTCAATCTGTACAAATAAAAAAATCCAGGTATTTTGTTTACTTTCAGTACCTATTGTAAATGATAATTTTAATGTCTTTTTTAGAGATTTCTTCACTTATATATAACAATCCAATTTGTTTCTGCATGCTCATCTTGTATCTTGCCACTTACCAACTCCCTCAATTGTGGCCAACAGTCTTTTTGTGGAGTGTTTGGGTTTGCTCTTTATAGAATCATTTCATCTTCAAATAGTTTCACTTTATCTTTGCCCTATTGCATTCCCTTGCTTTCTTTGTGCTGTCCAATGGTTCTGGCCAAGATTCTCAGCATGGTGTTCGATAAGTGTGGTGATAAGTCTCCTTCCTTGTCTCCTTCCTGTTTTCAAGGAAAATATTTTCTGTTTCCAAGGTGAGCATGATGTTGACTATTGGTTTTTTGGTATATGGCCTTATTATGTTGAGGAATTTCCCTTCTATTACTATTTTGTTAGTGTTTTACCATAAATGGGTACTTGCTGTGACCAAATACTTTTTCTGCATATAGTGGTATGATCATGTGATTCTTGTTTTATGCTTTGTTTACATGGTGGATTATACAATGCTTATTTCTCAGATGTTAAGTCCTCTTTGCAATCCTGGTAGGAATCCCAATTCATCGAGTTGAATTATTTGTGTGGTTATGCTCTGGATCTGGCGGAGAAGAGTGTTATAGCCAGGGTGCTCCCATCCAGGGCCACTCGCCAGCTAAGAGACAGGAAGTTATGTGGGAAATCATGTGACTAGGTGTATGGCAGGCAAGCCAGATGGGAAGTTTAGAGGTCTCTCAGGTTGGCCATGAGATTAGTAGCAAGGTTCAGTAGAAGAAAGAGCTACATGTTTCCTCTTTCCTATGCTGTTTCCACCATCTCCAGAGCTCAGGGGACTTGGGTTACTTATCAGTTGAGTTGTTCCCTGTAATATCATGCACTCCATTTTCTCTTTCTTGATGACTTTCTTCTGGTTCTTGGAGAAGAATTCACTTTTCCTGTGATCACTTGGCCATCTTGAACCAGAACTTCTCTTTCCTTCTTATTCTATGATCTGAACTCTCTTTCTAGATTACTTTTATCTATGTGATGGCTTCAGCTATAATCAGTTATAAAATGACTTTGAAATTCTTAAGTATGGTTCAGGTGTTTATCTGGTTCCCTATATGTCAAAATGTCCCATTTTGATATTTCTACTGGAATGCCAGGAATCCCAGAGCATATTCAGAAGATGAGGAACAAAATATTTCATAGTTGATGTCAGCTAGATCTTGGCTGAACTCAGAGAATACCATAAAGACATTTACTTGTGTTTTACTGACTACACTAAAGCATTGGGCTGTGTCAACCATATAGAAAGGCTTAACAAAATTGGAAATTCCAAAATACTTAATTGTTCTTGTGCAGAACTTGTAGATTAATGCCTTGAGAAGAATATGAATTCTAGATCATTTCATTGTGCTCATTCCAAAGTTGGACATGGATCAAGAAGCAGTTATGTCTACAGAACAAAAGAATGCTGCATGGTTTGGGGATTTTTTTGTAGTTTTTTAAAATCATTTTATTGGGGACTCTTACAGATTTATCACAATACATCCATGTGTCAAGCACATTTTTAAAAACCATTTTATTGGGATCTCATACATTGCCTATAACAATCCATACATACATACATTGTGTCAAGCATCTTCACATGCCTGCTGCCATCATCATTCTCTAAACACTTGCCTTTCTACCTGAGCCTACACAGAAGTCTCACTGGCTAACTAGCCTCTACCCCTACACTCTTAATCCTTAAACTGACACCACATTAGGTGACTTCCACAGATCCCTAGAGTCAACAACTACTGAACTAGCTGAGTGTTTTTCATGACATATTCTTTTTCTCAATGCTCAGGTATCAACCAGCACAGTCAATCAACTCCAATAGATTTTACCACCTGGTATTTATTGAGTCTAGTCTCTTTCCTCTCCAAAGTTTAGCTGCATCTAACGCATCTTCCTCTCTTACCATGATCAATCTAACTTGCGTCTACATTTCTAATCTTAATTAATGAAGTGTGAAAAGACAGTTGAGGACTCCATCATCTTGGTTCTCCAGACATAGGATAAATGATATTTGCATTCAAAATATTTAAGTTTTTGACTAATAAATGTTACAATATGCAAGTGTGCAAGTGAGTGAGACACACTGGTAAAGTCAAAGAACAGCCAAAAAGTAAGGTGGAGGTAAGCAAGCTATAATTAGAGTGTAGAATCCTAGAATCAATGGTTTTAGAAATGAAGCTCATACAAATTATGACCAGCAAGCCACACTGTCTAGAAACTTGTTGATATCAAGTATAAACCAACATATTATTTCTTAAATATTAATAAATAACATGTTTCCATATTAAATTGCTATGTTGACTAAGCATATTGAGTACACCATGGATTTCCAGAAGAACAAAACAAATCTCTGTTGGACGAAGTATAGCCAGAATGCATCTTAGAAGGATAGCAAGGGAGACTTCATCTTAAGTGCTTTGGACAAGTTATCAGGTCCTTGGAGAAAGACATTACAATGATGGATTGATAAGGTGACTGTAAGAAGGGTCTCCAACATAGGCACCACTGTGAGGCTAGCAGAAGAAAGGGCAGTGTTCTATTCTCTTACAGATAAGGTCACTGGGACAGAACCTACACAAAGGCCCTTGACATCAATGGTTTATTTTACAACTGGGTCCCATATAAATAGCACTCTCCAGTGCTTTTTAAGCTTATAGATCCTGAGTCCCAAATTCTCATTTCTTCCACAAGCCACACCTTGCTCCCTTGCCAGTTTGCCCCACTAGTAACCTTGTGCTGGTGGTTAGGAATTTCTCTTTTAAGAAATTTATATCAGAGAAGGAAAGACACTTTTTTTTCCTGCATAAAATTATAAAAAGAGAACACAAGATACAAGTGTATGTGGGAGACCTATAGAGAAAAAGCTGAAGAAGCAAACTGTTTTCTCATAGGCAACCAAATTTTATTGTGCCTGAGGAATGGAATGTTTCTCATTGGAAGTTAAAGTTATTCAAGGATGGCAAACTTCACTGGTAGTAAAACCAAAGAGATGGCTTTCTTCACACTACAATCCTGAAAGAATATGGACAGATCCAGGGGCTAGCTACCCCAGTGAAACTCAAGAACTTCTTGAATAAATTGGAAGACATGAAACACAGGGGATAAGAGGTTTCAAATTTGGTTTCTGTAATTGGAGCAGGCTCAAAGACAAAATGATGTGAGGAACTGAGGACTGGGGAAGTAATACACAGAAGTGTAAAATATTGAGCAAGGGTTAAGGCAGAGAAGTAAAAGGATCCATCTGATCACTTTGTTCCTGAAAGTTTTGAGTGTTCCTCAGCGGTTCTTTTCTGAGCTCCCAGGAAGGCAAGTCTGATATTATCATGCCTTAGATATTGAACTGACTAAAGACGAAAGCCAGAAGTACTTCCACAAGTCCCACATCAATTCAACATATCCACTAATCAAATGGAAAAAGGAAGAAACTAAAGTTGGAACTCCCTGTGTTAACTTTTTAAGCTACCATATCAATGTATTTAGTATTTTCTCCCATCTAAATGAGGTACATGACATCGGTAATGAGATTATTCAAAAACAAAAGTAAGAACTTCAAGTCTTCTTGGGGATACTTCATTTTTACTGAGATTTTCTTCCACAAAAGGTAACCATTGCTAAATGACTTCGTCATAACTGGAAAAAGACATTCCATGAAGTTTAACTCACTGCCATGAGAATGTTTTCTGGAATGTCAAGCAGTTACTGATTTCTGGGTCTGTGCTAGTACATTGTGACAAATATAGAGCTCTATTTCCTACCACTAACTGTTCAGTTCACCTTATGGTGCTGGAGCTAGGCTGAGCCAGATGGTACTGAGGTACAAAGTGCTTACAACTCAAGAACAATGTCATCTACGGAATGAAACTTCCTAACAAATGGGAAATTAGGCCAGGAGTCTCCCAATTCACTTATTACCTATTTGGCTTTGTCTGTGCATTTCTCCACATAAAACCATTTTGAGATCTTGTTTCCAAATTCAAGTTCTTGCCTTGAATGATATTATTTTGGGTAGAATTATATATTGATGCTTTGCCACCATAGATTAATCAGGATCTGAAAACTGCTCAGGAAATTCAAATGTTTAAAGGCAACTCTTCTGTTATGCAGGCAGATTCTTCTCTTCAGATACAACATACCTAGGATGACAGATCATTCCGTTTCTGACACTGAAGGTGGAGGCGATGGCCAAGAGGAAAATGGGAAACTGTCTTCATGTTTTTATATCTTTCACAAATTATCAATGGGTGTTATTTTGCTTATATAAGGAAGTCTTTTCTAAAGATAGTTTATTGCTATTCAAGATTGCAGTCATGTCTCTTAGCCATACATAAAGTTAGTTTCCCTGGAAAGTACAGCCAGAAGCAGGGTTTGATGTATTACAATTGATTGCATTAGAAATATTTTCAAGTTATATTATTCAGAAAAACCTTCCAAAAGTACCTATTATTTAATAGAAAGAATAACCCCTTGACTGTGTTAAGTGTTCTTTGCTTTATCTCAAACATGTTGAAATAGCCATATTCCTATCTCAATTATATGCTATGCCTAGCAATGTCATTTATGACAGTGAGCCTGCATTTACTTCAGATGAGTTAAAATTTAAAAGCAGTCAAAGAACAAGATTTAGTCAACACCCCCCCCGCTATATTTCTCTACCTTGAAGCAGAGAATCAAAAAAGATATTAAATATAATGGGTAGCTATAATATTCATACATGTATACTACGTAGTAAGACAATCCTAAAATGAATCATAGAATTCACTTACCAATAGAGTTTCCAAATATATTTTAACTCCTTCATATCTCCAGATTTGCCAGTGAGGGGAAGAAACATTAAAAAAGAAAATAGAGGATGTCCATACATGAGATCCAAATAGGCATAGGTGCTCAGGCTCAGCTGACAAAAGAATTTCAGCCCAGAGTATGGAAAGTCTGAATAAACACATCTCAGGAAATCAGTCACTAAGATAAATGTGAGGATGGTTCAGGGGGAGATAGGGTAAGAAAAGCACCCCAGTACATTGACAGCATAACTATTGAATGTTTTATAACAGGCAGCTCACTTCTAAGATGCATAAAGAAGCTTCAGATATTAGTAGAGAAATGGAATTAAAAGATAATATATTTTTCCATGAACTTTCCAAATTTCTTGGATAGCAAAAGACTGCAGAGTCTCAATGATAGAACTGAGGTCCATGCTCCAAATTCCTGCACGGGCATTTGTAAAAGCAAGACAAAGGTTGGAGGGACAGGAAGTAGGTAGCTCACTAAATGAGAAACCCAGCAGATGTAAGCAAAAATAAAAGAAGCAGTTCAAGATAGTGTCTGGGGAAACTTCAGAGAATATGGCTCTTAGTCATCTTGCAGGTTGAATGTGAACACATTGCCAGTGACTCAATATTTAGGCAAACAACAGACAAGTCTATAAAGTAAAGTAGGAAGGTATTCACTCAGAATAATCAACTATTCCAGATCAAAAGGGAGCAATTGCTGAAGGACAAATCTCAGAAAGCCGAAAGGGTAGAAAAAACAGAAGATGGAAATAGGAACATGGAAGAATGTGGAGTATATGATGTTACACTGTGGGGATCACAATTGATGACATGAACCAAAGTATATATGAGTGGAAAACTGATTCGCTTCACAAAACATAATCCAAGTCACAATATACAATTAGAAGAAGCAGCAACAGCAGTAGCAGACACCATTCAAACCTTTACAGATCATATGAAACAAAAAAAAATGAATTCCAGTGAGTGTAGAAGTTTAGATTAGATGACAGCAATTTAGAGGCAAATATGACAATATCTCAAAATTATATTCAGCCTCCAGGACAATAATTGACATATAATAAGAGTTTAACACATTTTCAATAATCAGTTACAATGAATGAATTTTCAGAGCAACTTGACAATTTTAGAAACATGTAGACACAATATAAAAGGTTTGGTGATGAAACCAAGAAGCAGGAGATGCAGGAAAGGAAAATATTGGGGATCTGAAAATGAGAACCCAACAAAAATGGCCAAAATGCTAAAGAACAATTTCTACCACAAAGTTCCCTCCTTAGAGATAGGAACAATGGTTAAGGGTTCAGATAAGTTTAAAAGGAGATGGAAGAAAATGAAATCATTAGCAGTAGGTCCACAAGTGTGTCTGTAGTTGAAAAATGAAAGACTTCAATCCCCTTAAATTAAATTCAATCCCCTTATTATTATTATTGTTACAACGAACATGTAGCCCATTCTGAGGACAGGGCAGCTCTCTCATTTTCAAAGGCCTTTTAATTCTCTGAAAGAATTAAACTACATCATACATACACAAGGGACAAAAAGATGACATCTTCACATTCATCTGCCCATGTGTACAGTTCAGAAACCCCGATGGGGTAGCAGTTCCAGGTTGGGCCGCAATCTACCGGGTCAGCAGTTTGAAACCCTCAGCAGTGCCACAAAAGAAAGATGGGGCTCTCTCCTCTTGTAAACAGCCTTGGAATCTCACAGGAGGATTGCAATGAGTCCACACGAACAAGATGACAGAGTGTGGTTTGGTTTGCCTATTTTCAATCAACGCCTCCTCAAAAGAATCCAACTTGACTTGGGTAAATAAACCATGAATGAAGTCATAGACGTGTTATGCAAGTTACGTTTTACTAAAATTTAGACTAAGGAGTTATAAAGAGTCTGAGTATCATTGACAATTACAAGGCAGCTTGCCAAAAACAAGGTCAGTAGTTCAAACCTACCAGTCACTGCAAGGGGGAAGGACGAGGCTTTCTGTCATTCAGAATAACAATATCAGAATAATTTAACCCATTATTTAATTTTAAAAAAAACATTCTCAAAAAGTTCTTCCACTAGGCCAAAGATGAAGAAAGCAATCAATGTTTTGTGATCTCAATCATCATTAAGAAAAATAGTTTTGTCTGGCTATGTTCCCCAGCATTGATGGGTCATATTAGCTCCAAGGTCAAGGGCAACAGGAAGGCTTTCTGTATTATAGGGTTTATCTGTTTGAGTCATTGTTATTTCAGTTCCTGAGATTCTGTAAATACATTTCAGTTCCTATTCTGTAAATAAATGTGGGAGCTATTTAGAAAATGTTGTGTATAATTACAGAATGTGCTGGAAATATTTTACCGCCAGGCCCCTCCAATACCACATTCTTCATCCTAATGATATTAACTCTGCTGAATTTCTGCAACACTCGAACTCCCTTGAGGAAGCAGCTCTACATATCATGTGGCTGGTCATGCTCATCGCTGTTGATTGGAACTGTGTGAGCATCATCTCGGGCAGCCAATAGATTCACCGGCCAGGAATCCATTACATCAGCTCGGGAATTTTGAAGGTCATGTAGAGGTGGGGTAAGATGACCACATTTGGTCTTGTACAACTACCTAAGGGGAAAAAATCTCAAACAGGGTAAAATTGAGACAACAGACCAGACTACACAAGAGAAAGGGGGATAGGACTAAGCATATGCCTCATTACTGATGGCATCTTGATTCTTATAAAGCTCAATTGCAATGAATATATGTGTATATATATACATACATACACATATATATAAACTCTATACCATTATATGACCTTTCCCTCACCAACACACTTATGGTTTTCTGATTTTGAATTTCTATTTACTTGGATCTATACAAACTTAATCATAAATTTCACAAACTGAACTATATTATGGAAATGCAGTCATTCTAGAACTTCTCTTGTATAGTGGGCATTGTAGGATGCAGTCAACATAACATATTTTATAGCTCTTTGTATTTTTGCATATCAAAAAAACTGACATGTAAGAGAAGATAATTTACTCAAAAGAGTTTTGTCCTATATATTTAAAAGCATCAACTCCCAAACAAGTTTCATGAAATTATTTTTCCTTTAATTTTAATGTTAATTAGAATCGCCTCTTTTTCTACCCCTCAAACACACGTATATAAATACACACATACACACAAATAAAAGTAACTTTTAGAAGTGCTAGGTAAAAGCTCAACACTTCTTGTCTGTTTTTTACTGTATATTTCAAGCTTTTAAATATACTACTGAATTTATTAGACTCTAATAGAAATATAGACTAGAAAAGAGGACTTTCACAAATAAATTTCGTCAGGAATCCCTGCATTTGAAAAGCACACGAGATACAGTTTACCAGAAGAGTATTCCACAGACCATTCGAACAGTGTAGGGTAACCTGTCACACATATACACAAGTAAGAACCTTGAAAATAGCTAAATGAATCTCCTAAAACCAAGCCAAACTCACTTTTATCAAGTTAATTCCAAGTATCCATGGTTTTAATGCCCTAATAAAAAAACAAAGAGCAGGAGATTGATAAGAAAACTTGAGTCACGGTGGTGTAGTGATTGTGTGCAGGACTGCGGCCCATTGGCTTGGCAGTTCAAATCCAGCAGCAGCTCTCCAGGAGCAAGGCTGGACCTTCCACTCCCACCAGAGGGCAGTGATGCCCCCCTCCCAAAAAAAGAAACTAGACCAATCAATACTGCTGCCTACAAGAGGCATACCTGAAATTCAAAGATTAAAAAAAAACAACTAAAAATCAAAGGATGATGTGGCCATCATATAATCTTATGCTAATTTCAGGATTAGGAGTATAGGATTGGTGTCTAGCCTGTCAATCCAGAGATAACCAATGAGCCCTCTGTGTGGGCACGGTTTTCTCCTGAGAAATCTGGGAAATATGGCCATATTTCCACCTTGGAGGTTAGAGATTTATGGGTCAGTTCCATGGAGACGCTCTACTGACAAGACGCAAGGCTGACTCCCTGTGAGACATAACGGAAGATAAGTCCCATGGATTTACCCTGATGGAACCAAACCTTTGACGCCGGTAAAGCCAAGTAGAGATCCCTACCAGTGCTGACATGCTTGAGAAGCCACAGAGAAGCCCCTGTCTTCGCTGAGATGCTTCTACTGCCAGTGGATACACAAGACTCTGTACCTACTGGCCTATGATTGTCCTGGTGTCACTGCATGCACTTCATGAATCTAAAGATGACTTATGGATTGGTATCGGACATATGGGCTAATAGTGGACTCATGATCTTGTACCGGACTGGACTGGGATGTTTTCTTGATGTACAGTTGCTCTTGTATATAAACCTCACCCTTATATACATATGTGTGCTTATGAATTTGTTTCTTTAGTCCACCTGGACTAACACAGATGGCAAAGATCTAGCAAGTACAAATGTGCTTGACACAAAAGGATAGAAGTGTGACATATGGGGAATCCAGGACAGAAAACCCCTCAGGACCAATAATGAGAACAGTGATACTAGAAAGGAAAGGGAAAGGTGAGGGGAGGAAGGGGGAACCAATCACAGTGATCTACATATAAGCACTCCCCTGGGGGATGAACAAAATAAAAGTGGGTGGAGGGAAATATCAGTCAGTGTAGGACATGAAAAAAAATAATAATTTATAAATTATCAAAGGTTCTTGAGGGAGGGTGAGGGAGGTAGGGGGAAAATTGAGGAGCTGATACCAAGGGCTCAAGTAGAAAGGAAATGTTTTGAAAATAATGATGACAACAAATGTACAGATGTGCTTGACACAACTTATGTATATATGCATTGTGAAAAGAGCTGTATTTTCCACCAATAAAATGCTTCTTTTATAAAAAAAAGAAGACAATGATGATGCAACTTATGTATAATTGTTCTTGACACAATGGATGGATGTATGGATTATGATAAGAGCTATAAGAGCCCCCAATAAAATGATTTTTAAAGTAACACACTAAAAAATGGTAGTAATGACAGTATTAATCTCTGATAAAATATGCTTCAAGTGAATAACATATTCAGCTATTCCCACCTCTCCCCACCTCCATGTCTGCCAGCATAAGTAGCAATAGCTAGTTGGATAATAGTTTGAAGCCATCAAATAACCACGGGGATATGCACTTCTGTCAGATAGCAGTTCCACAGAGTACAATCGGATAGCTGATATCCATGGGGTCAAATGCTGCTAGTCAGTTGCAAAGCAAAATTTTAAAAAAAAATTTTTAAACCCTCTGCTAAGTAGTCCACGTCCCCTGGAGGTCAACATAGCTCTGAAAACAGGGGACTCCACAGGCCCAATTCTAGGCTGTAGCACTTTATGTAACTTTGAATGCAAGTTTGTACAACTCTGTCCTTTAGCATACATTCACAAACAAGGTAGACAGAGCTACTCTTCAGAGCATAGCCTAGGGAATTTCTACATAAAAAGAGCCACCTGGGTATTCACCAGTCTCAGAGCAAAGTTTCACAGAACAAGGGAAATTTTTCTTCTTGCTAAATATTTTCAATTCCAGGATGTGGTCCTTTGTGTAACTTTGATAGTAAACTTGCAGAACGCAGTCCTTTAGCATACGTAACAAGGTGGGTGTCCAGGTAGGCAACTAACGCTGGGAGCTCTAAGGTAGGATATCTGGGGGCTGAGTAGGAGTTCAGAGGTTGTAGGTTAATTCCTGAGACAGTTGAGGGAGCCTCCTTGAACCAAGAAACAAATCCCACCAATCTCCTGCACCTGCGGGAACTGGTATGGCACCAGAAGCCACACGGCTGTGTCCTAAGTGCTAGGCACCCAGCAGAGGCTCAATTAGCCATTATCCAAAAGGTCACAGGGTACTCCCACTGCTCATTGGTAGATCCTTCTTCCAAGACCAGCACTTTCTTTCCTGACTTTTCATTGTGCAGCCCAGCATTCCCTGGCCCTCTAACAGATGTGGCTGAGCTTTATTCCTGCCCCAAATATCTTTCCATTGTGCCTCTAGCTGGGAACAAAGGACCTCAACCCTATCCCATCTATACTCCCTGAGCTGCATACTTCCACAACCAGGTCAAGCACTTTCCTTCAGACGGAGGCCTGAACAGCTGCAAATGGCTCACATGGAGGTCTAAGGGTTACTGGAGCGAGATTTAGGCTGAGCTCTGAGTCTACCTACTGAAATTCATGTCTAACCTATCTTTCAAACAACAGATTTCCAGTAGACTAGGGTGAGAGGAAGATCCCAGAGGGGCAAAAGTAAAACATATTCTCTCAGGGCATTTGGTTATGGGCAGCCTGCAGAAGCATTAATGTAAACCTCCAAAAGAGACAGCCAAGGGCTCCTGACTCTCAGTAAAATCACACCTACTTCCTTTAAATTGTTATGGAAACAAGAAGTTGCATCAACAGCCTCAACAAGAAAACACAAGAAACAAAATCAAATGTCAGAAAATGACCTAGACCTAATGGCAGTCATAGAAAAGACAGGTGTTGACCTGCCACAGAAAGAAATCTTCAGCGTACTGCTCAGAGTATTACAGGGTAGCAGGGAAGCAATACAGAAAAAATGAAACAATAGAGATAAAGAGCACACACCAAAGGAAAGCACAAGAGATAAGAAACAAGATAGCAAAAATAAGTGGCAAAATCACATACATTGCCAACAGACAGGAGAAGGAGGAGATTACTTAGTGGGTAATCAAACAGATTTCAACAAATGAGAAAACCAGTCAAATAAGATAATCAGAGAGGCTAAAGAAAATCTGAGAACATGTCTGATGCTATGAAAACGAACATCAGAATAATCAGATGACCGGAACAATATGCAATGAAGAAGTCAACAGCAAAAATAGCAAGAGAGGCGATCTGCGCCACACCCTGCCTCTGTCTGAGTTGTGGGGAAATCCAAGTAGTCTACCGCACAAGCTCACCTGAAGCTGAGGACTAGACCAGAACTTTTCAGACTTGGGCTTGCTTGCCACACTGCTCTATCATCGCAGCAGGAGTCTGGGAGGCGATTGGGGCTGGCGCCTGAACTAGCCTGGTTTCCATGGGAAAGGAGGCTTTCCTAGCTGCCACTTGCCACTCTGTTTAAGTGGGCAGGCAATCCACACTGTCCTGCAGGGGGAGTCTGAGAGGTGATAGTGTCTTCGGCTGAACCTTGCCCCAAGCTGACACAAGCGAATATTGAGAACTGGATTTTTTAAGCAAGCCTTTTGTAGTCATTACACCTGTCCTTGCAGGCACACCAAGTGTCAGTCCTGCCATACTGACAGAAGTCTGAGGCTCCGACTAAGGCCTGATAACCATGCCGTAAAGCTGGAGCTCAACAAAGAGACAACGAGGAAAACAAGGACAAACAGTTGGAGGATAAGTGAAGATCTTCAGCTGCATCATCAGTGGGTACTGATCCATATCATAGGGTAGATCAAAAGTGTCTAGAAGCTAATAAGAATACTCTGTCTCAAAATCCTTGGAGTATGGCAAAAGCAGGCATCAGAGACAGCGTGATTGAAATAGGAGCACATATGAAAAAGGAAGAGAGACTTATGACAGGTGCGCTGTCACTAAAACTCCTGCAGTTAGAACAGAATCAACAGAATAATCCCTCCCACAGCAAAAGAAAAGAAATAATAAAAATCAGGGCAGAGTTGAACCACTGGGAAGATAAAAGAACAATGCAGAAGATCAATGCAGCAAAAAGCTGATCTTTGAAAGGATAAATAGAATCGACAGGCCAATGGCAAAACTAACCGAAGAAAGTAAAGAGCAAGCAACAATAGACATGAGGACTGAGGAATGAAACAGGGTGATCACAACAGACCCAATTGAGATTAAAATGATAATCACAAAGTACTAGGAGAAGGTGTACTCTAACAAGTTCAATAATGGATAAGACATGGAAAAACACCTGGGAAAAAATCCCTCTCTAGACTATCCCAGATAGAGGTCAAGAACCTAAACAAAACCATAGCAAAGTAAGAAATATATATGGTTATCAAGAAGCTACCAACAAAAAAAGCTCCCAGACCAAATGGCTTCATTGGAGAATTCTACAAAGCATTCAGGAAGAATTTGGCAGCAATCCTCCACATAGTTTTTCAGAGAGTAGAAAAGGATGGAAAATTCCAGATCTCATTTTATGAAGCCAGTATAATTTTGATACCCAAACTGGGAAAGGGTCCCACAGGAATAGACAACTATAGACCAATATCTCTAATGAACACAGATGGAAAAATCTTCAACAAGATATCGTCCAATAGAATATAAAATGATATAAAATGCATAATCCATCAGGACCAGGTAAGCTTCATCCCAGAATTGCCTGTAAGGTTTAACATCCAAAAATCCATCAATATTATTCACCACATTGAGAAGACAAAGTGAAAGAACCACATGATAATATCTGTAGATGCATAAAATGCATTTGACAACATTCAGCACCCTTCCTAATCGAGCTCAGGTGGATAGGACTGAAAGGGGAGTTCCTCCAGTTAATACAAGCTAACTATGAACAGCCAACAGCTAACATTCATAGTCAATGGAGAAAAGACTCAATCAATCCCACTGAGAAAGGGAACTAAATAAGAATGCCACTTATCCCCATTGTTATTCAATATTTACTGGAGGTCTTAGCTAATAGGATAAGGCAACGGAAAGACATCAAAGGTATCCAACTGGGAGAGGAGGAGGTGAAATTTTCATAGTTCAATAATGACATGATTCTGTTCATTGAAAATCCCCAAAGTTCCACAGAGTACTGACAGCAATAAAGGAATATGGAAGAGTGGCAGGATATAAGATTAACAAACAAAAGTCAATTGGTTTACTGTATACATCCCACAACACCATGGAAGAGGAGATCAGAAACACAGTTCCATGCACAATAGCCAAGAATAAACTAAAATACTTAGGAATACATTTAACCATAAAAACAAAAGACCTATACTCGGAAACTACAAGGCACTACTGCAGGAAACCAAAAGCAACCTCCACAAATTGAGGATTACTCCATGCTCATGGAACGGAAGACTCAATATAATAAAGATGGCTATCCTACTCAGGGCACTTTATAAGTTTAATGCTATCTCAATTCAAATACCAGCATGACATCTTTGGTCACTTGTTACATGATCATGCCTGAGACCACAACAGCCTGTGCTCCAATAAATACCACATGGCTCCACACTGGTAATGCCACAAGGATTAGCTTGTATTATCATGTATGAATCCCCAGCACCAGCCACACCTATCCTTCCTTTTTAGTTGTATACTTAGGTTCCCTTTGTAGGACCCCAACACAATCTCCAGTTTTGTTTAGAGTTTGTTGTCATTTCACTTCTCTTAATATCTGAGCTTGGAAAAGTGAGGCCACGGTTCTGCCACTAACATACTATATGGCTCTAGGCAAATCACTTAACTTGTCAGATCACAGTTTCCTCATCTATAAATTTAGGATAGGGGACTGGTTCTCACTAACTATAAAATTCTGTGTAGTTAAGATCAAACATGAAATTCTGATAGGAGAATGGCTTTAAAACAATGACAAAGAAAGAAAAGGGTCTGGTCTTGAAGATCGTGTTTATTTTATTATGTGTTTGGGGCTATTTTAAACAAGTTTACATGCACTTAGAGACATTTTAAATGAAAAAATTTTATAAGGTAAGAAACAAGAAAGCCCTCACATACATGATATGTATTTAAAATGTGGCTCCACAGTTCACAGCACCCTCATCATGTATAAATAGAACATAGCATTTACAACCACTTACTCTGCAATATATTTCTTTTGCCTAAGACGTCATGTCCAACTACATGAATCTCAGTGAAAACTAACCTTTGTTCTTTATGTTATTGAGTAAAACATGTTGTGGGCTGTTTTGTAAAGATATAGTGTCCTTAGGCATTCAACTTAATTCTGTATTTTTTTTGGTAAATAATTATAATGGCTCTCTCTAATTGAGTACCTGCTACGGATCTGACTTTGTTCTTGGAAATTTGTGTAAATAATCTCATTCTACCAACAAACTTTCAACATATTACTTGTACAACCCCATTTTACTCATAGAAGAACAGGCCCCTGAGGATACTATAGCTTAGTGGCTAAGTCTTGGCCTAACAACCATTAAATGAGAAATCCAGAGGAGAAGCAGGCTGTCAAATCCTACTATTCAATTTTACTTCAAAGCACCTCAAAATAAATCTACTCCCTATTAAATAAGAGTAATAAAATGGATTGAGTTTTTAATAGACACTAATCCTTTTGAGCTTTCCAAGAACTTTGGAAGGTAGGCACAATTATTATCTCCATTTGACAGGTATGGAAACTAAGGTATAGCATAGTTAATATGGCCTCCAGAATACAAAGTAAAGTAGATCAATACTCTCAAACTCCTTCCTGAAAATCACCTAAAATCTGATAGAAGTTCTGTTTTAGAGGGAAAGTAGTCATCCCTTCTCAAGTTCCACAAAGGTATTATTGTGAGGAGATTTAATTAACAAGGTAATAATTATAAAAAAGAAAAAAAAAACTTACTACCACTGAGTCATTTCTGACCCAAGGAGACCCTATATGATACAGTTATCAAATAAATCATGATGTTTTTCCACTGCTATTTTGTTTACACACACATATATAATCAAGATGTAACCCCCCCCCCAGAATTATACAATCCATGTTATCATCTCAATTGCTTTACTTAAGCATACCTTGTTTCTTTCTTGAATTAAAAAAAAAAACTTATTTAGGTAAGTCTTTCCCTACTGCCTGCCCCTGTCAAAATTAGTCAGGGCAATGAAAATGATGGAAAAAAGGTGTCTACATCATCATCCAATGTCACTGTTTCTATAACATATACAGTGTGACAAGAAAGTGGAGCATTATTAACAAATTAAATGTCAAAATAAATGTACATGAGCAAGTGCGAGAGATGACCATTTTGAGATCTCGAGACTTGTTTTTATCTTTTTAAAAATTCAGTATAAGCAGTCTTTTGCCACCTCCAAAATATATATAAAAATGCATTGTCAAAGAAATAAAAACTTGAAAATGGCAGCAGAAGTAAAATATAGCCAGTTGTAAAACATGTTTAAAATATCATAAAGTTTAATGATAAACCTTTAATTCCAATAAACTCCTTGATGTTGTAAACATACATTGTGTTGGAGTGTTTAAAAATATACACAGAGAATAAAATTCTCCACTGCAACTTTAATTTTCCATTACCTTTTCAATAACATCTTATGAAAATATACACATATAGAAGATGGATACTTTATGATAGCCACACATTGGAGCCAGTGTAATGAGGGTTATGTCAATGTTTCCATATAAGCAGCTTTTTTTTCAGTAGGTTAATGACTGGGACATGAAAAGGCAATTAACTGAGATCTGGCGTGTGTATTCTTAGTAAGTAACATTTTTTTTTAAGTGGAAAGAAAACAAAAGCAATGGCTCACCAGATGGAAGAAGATTTTTTAAATTATTTGGAAGAACAGGTACTGTAAAGGAGCTAAATTAAAACTTTTTCCAACTACATTTATCAAAATATTTTGGTAACTTATTGCCATATAAGTTTAGTCATATATTTTTATATAAAATATTCTATAATTTCAGACCTTTTGGTATAAACACACTTTCTTACCTGACAAAAAAAATCATGCATCCATAATAGTAGTATTTTTCTACAATCACTAGATAGCATATTAGGGTATCACAACAAATAATAATGAACTAAATATTAAATGATAGCCCACTTATAATCACATCTCCAATAGTTGTTGACAGTATTGGGCATCGGAGTAAGAGGAAGAAGACACATAGTCTAAAATATTTGTATAAACCAGGCAAGCTGTTCAAGCTCTTCTGCCTCAGTCACCTCATTTTTAAAATAAAAGTGATAATCATATGCATCTCAGAGTTCATTGATACCTCAAACTTATCAGCTACCAGGGAAAACATCAGTAAAGTAGTTTTCCTGCTGGATGCTTTATTTAAACACAGTACAAGTCTTAAACCATGGCAGTATCTCACAATGAGATGTTTGTGATTCTCAGTGACTATATGTTATAAGAAGAACATATAAGAAGATGGTTTACAACTCAATGGCTCTTTAAAATAGCAAGGTTGAAGAGTAGCAAACCTTCTCGAGTCACATTAAATTTTAAGTACTATACATTTAGTTTAAATATGAAAAAAGCTTCGGAAAGCACCTGATATCTAATTTAACAAACGTTAATTGAGCACGTATTTTCCTTACGGGAGGTGCCAAAGTTCACATGCAGTCTGGGGTTGACTACTAGAAGTGTCATAAAAGGAATGACAGCTATAAAAAGAAGGATTTTGATTAGAGAAGAAAAGAGTGAATCCCAGGTTGAGGGGGGAAATATATAAGTAAACAGTACAAACAAAACTGCCAGAATATTTTTAATTTAAAGAACTGGATCAAACATATTAGTAAATAATACTGTCAAATTATGAAATACATGCCATATATAGAATATATGGCAAATTATGAAAAACCTGAGTTCATGCCTCATTCAACAGAGAGGACCTGGTCTCAATTTTTACAAAGGATTAGATGAATAAATATGTATCTACAGCATTTAGGTTAGTGCCTGTCACATAGCAAAAACGCAAACCCAAACTCACTGCCATCAAGTCGCTGCCAACTTATAACAACCCTGCACGACAGGTAAGAACCGTCCCTAGGGATTTCGAGGACTGGAGCTCTTTCTAAGAATAGAAAAGCCCAGCTTTCTCCTGAGGAAAGGCTGGTAGCTTCATACTGCTGCTCTTGCAGTTAGCAGCCAAACGAGCTAGCAGACCTCCCACAAGCCACTCAAAATACTAGCCCTGGAGACCAGAGGATGTACACTGGCCTGGATAGGAAGTGGAAACACAGGAAAGCCGGCACAGATGATCCCCTCAGGACCTGTGGGGAGAGTAGCACTTCCTGGTGGGTGGAGGGAAAGTGAGGTACAAAGGGAGAACTGATCACAAGGATCTACTTAGAACCCCCTCCCTGGGCGATGGACAACCGAAAAGTGGGTGAAGGGAGATGTCAGATAGTGTAAGATATGGTCAAAAAATAATAGTTTATAAATTATCAAGGGTTAGTGAGTGAGGAATGGAGGGAGGAGTGGAGAACTAAGGAAAATGAGGAGCTGATACCAAGGGCTCAAGCAAAAAGCAAAAATGTATCAATTTCATATGGAATGGGAGATTTTGATACTACATAAACATTTAACTGAAGTTCAGAGCACATGAACAGTTCTGGAATTTGTTCACAGAGGGAAAGTACCCAAACATGAGAAAATGTGCTACTTCCTTGACTGCATTATTCAACTCTACTTATTTATGTGAGTTAGCCTTTTCCCATATAAAGATCATTAGGTCCAACTACTGTTCCACCATGACCAATGATCATTTGGAAGTGTGTTTGAGACTGTCAGCAGCTACTGTCTGGACTATGCATCCCTGGCTCATTCCATTCAGTACAAGTCATCAGAGTAAACTCAGGGAATGACAAAAAATGTACATAGTTAATTGTGTTGTGCAATATGGACTCAAGTTTATAAGTAGCTCACATGTTAAAGAAGTCTGAGCACCCCTGGACTTAAAAAAACAAATTCATAGACACACTCATATGTGTATAAGAGCTTTGTATAAAGAGTAATTATACATTAAGAAAACATGCCAGTCCAGTCCAAATCAAGTCCATAAGTCCAATAATAGCCCATATATCTGATACCAATCTATACAGTCCTCTTCAGACTAACAAAACACATACAATGATTCTGAATGCAGGAAGATCACAGGCCAGTGGATGGGAAGTCTTGTGGATCCAGAGGTATTATAAGCATCTCAGCACTGGCAGGGGTCTCCAAGTAGCTCCTTCAGTTCAGGGCAGTATAGTTCCAAGTGTCTTGTCAGCTGCAATGTCTCCCAGGGAGTGAGTCTAGAGAATGTCTGTCTCCTGCCTCCAAGGAGGAATAGAGGAGTTCCCAGAATCCTTAGGAGCAAGCCATAGCCACACAGAGGCCTCACTGTCTGGACTACACATCCCTGGCTCATTCCATTCAGTACAAGACTATGACCTGATTGACAGGTTAGACCCCACGCCTCCACTCTAGTCCTCTCAAATTGACAAAGGATTATATAACCACCACAATTGGTAAGTCCCTCAACCATCCTCCACCACTGTGAGAATTGGCCCATTTTCTATTCCTTTTTTGTTCATCTTTATTCTTAATTCTGTCTTTCCCCCTACTTGTCTCTTTTTTTCCTTTTAAAACTTCCACTTTCTTTTTCCTTATTGGTTTGTTTATCTATTTATGTGGCTCTTATGGAGAAAGTTCCCTTCTCCTTCACTTTTCCCACAATGAGCAACACATCTTTGATTCTCTTCCCAGTTGGAGGTGGAGAGTCCACATAGACATGTGTAGGATCTAGCACTTTACCACTACTGGGTGGCTTATTTTTTTCTTTTCATTCTTCCCTTCCCGCACCTTTTAACTTATACCCCCACCACCTCCTATTTTTTTTAATCTGCAGAAAAAATGCCCACCACTGCCTAGCTTCCACAGATAGCAATACCAGTATCCATTTCCAGCAGTGTGTGCTCCTGCCAAGAGATCGCTGCATTCTTGCTCCAGTTGCATGTGATGGCTAAATCTTGTGCCAGTTTTGCATTTAGCATTCTCTTTCTCTCACACACTCTCTCTCTCCCTTTCTTCTTCTTTATTTTCTTCTCATTTCCTACCTCTTGCTCCTACTCTAGTGTATTTTTCTCTCTTCTTCTTCTAACCTACCCTCACTTTATTTTTTATCCAGTTGAACAAGTGACAACCCACATACCAGCTCTGCACACAGTAACACTCTGCCTTAACCCTGGGACCTCCGGCTGTGTGCACTCTCAGATATAGAGCCTCATTCCCACCACACCCATGTTTGGAGGCTAGCATTTACACCAGAACTG
>PVJH01004487.1:0-124633 GCA_004026705.1 Nesogale talazaci
CTCCTCCCTACGTCTGCCCTCCAGATAGGAGACAGTCTGCAGATCCCCACAGCTGGCTTCCTCTCTCCACTCCACCCTCCCTCCACCCATCCAGCAACTTCACTCCCACCACTGACCCCGAGGGGTCCATCCACCCCGAGTTCCCGAGTTCCCAGTTCCCACCTCCACCAATGCACCTCCTCCAGTCCAGCTGGAACTGCAGGGCAGATTTGAGGCTGTCATGCTTGGGGGGAGGAAACCTTCAGGAAATAGAGGAAGATTTTATGTTTCATTGCTACCTCACTGGCCCATCTCTCTCCCCTGACTCCCCTGTCAGGGGGTGTCTAATTGCCCACAAGTGGGCTTTGGGTCCCCACCCTGCTTTCTTAATCACATTTCCAGCAGACAATATTGGCTTTTCGTTTGTTTGCTTGCTTGTTTGTTTAATTGAAAAGATAGAATAGACCAGAAAGACAGAGTCTTATATTCCTTCTACTGAATGTGCTAACTTACTTGGATCTCTACCCATTTACTCTACTTTCCTTCTTAGTAGTATATTGGATAACGTCTCTATGCTCCTGACTAAACCGACTTCTCTACTTGGATACTGCTCAAGGATAACATTAAAATAATCTTCTGCTTCCTTCTGCATCATGACTTCTTCCTCCTCTATATTATGTCTTGGAAGAAATACAGCCAGAATTATCTTTAGAAATGAGGCTTAAGTACTTTGGATATGTTATCCACAGAGATGGGTACCTGGAAAAAAAGGTATTTCTTAGTAAGGCTATCCAAAAAGAGAAGATGCTTAGTGAAATGGATTGACACAACAACTGCAACAATGGGCTCCAGCATAGCAACGATGGTAAATAGGCTAGTTTCTAGTCCGTCTAACAGGGGGTCACTGTGAGTAGGAGCCCACCTGACAGCCCCTAATAAGACCAATAGGGTATTTCTCACACAAAATGTTACAATTTCTTCTAGGACAAAACATTCAGCTGGCTCTTAACCTTTACTCTCCAAATATTATCCAAATTCTCCTTACAGAAAAGCTCTGCAAAATATTACCTATACTGATTTCCCATTTATTAATTTCCCATCTCTGTTTACTCAACTCTAATCATAATTCTAGTTCCACTGCAAACATCTGTGCTCATTAAAATACAGATAATTTCATATTGGAAAATTGTCACACTTTATTAAAGATAAATATCTTTTTGGCTGTCTCACCACCATTTTGTGACAAATAAACTTGTTTCCTTCTGAAATATCTTACGAGGATTTGTGGATTTTATACCTTCCTCTTACCTCACTTGATATTCCTTATTTAGTATCAAAAGTTGCTTCATTCCCCCACCCCCCATTCTCTGACTAGTAAATGCTGCAGTATGAGATAGAATATATATGGAGAAACAATATATTTTGAAATCTTTGTTTTATAAAAAAGTTTATGTGATTTTAGCAATACTTTTTACTTTCTAAAATAAATTTTATGCAACATTTTCACACCAACCTTATTGAATATGTCACCAAAGAAATTGAGGTATATTTGTGTTTCTGAATATCTGGAACATATTTCAAATTGATGTTGTATACTGACCATTGAAACTCGTGGTAAGGCAAAGGTTTTTAGTGGAATAAACTAACTTTGAGATAATTTTTTTATTCTGCTACTTGGGAATACAGTGAAAATTAATACACTAAGCAAAGAGTAGAAAATCATAATCCAAAGAGCTAATGTATACTTACTAAGCAGAATACTATAATTTCATGTTGACCAATGGTTATCAAAATTATTTCTACAAAATAATAATTCTGTGATAAATTAGTGTATATTCTGAAGTCTAGAAAGATAGATTTGTGGCCAAATAATTATTGGAAGCGATTTGCTATATGAAGTAAACGATGTTACTTTTGAATCAAATTATTTCTAGAGAAATGGACAATATAAAGTAGCTATAGTTCAGACTAAAATGGGCCTGACTCAAGATATGACATTTTCAATCATCATATATGCAATTAAAACTGGACTTTAAACAAGAAAGGATAGATGCATTTGAATTTTGGTGCTGGCGAAGAATATTGAAATACCATGGACTGACTACAAAGAGAGCAAGCACATCTGTCTTGAAAGAAATACTGCCAGAATGTTCTTTATAGGCAAGGATGGTGACTTTGTCTCACATACTTTTGACATATTAGGATAGAGCGTTCCCTGGAGAAAGACACCATGCTTGGAAAAGCAGAGGTGTGGTGAAAAATAGGAGGGTGTTCAACAAGATGGATTGACACGGTGCCCTCAAGAAAGGACTGAACTATCAGATTAATTGTGAGGATGATGCAGGACTAAGAAGTATTTCATTCTGTTGTGTATATGATCACTATGGATTCAAACTGACACAGGGTCACCTAACAAGGAAAAGCATAGCCCTGGTCATATATGGCCTGTATTGTGGTTACTATTAAAAGTGTGGTCGGAGACCCACATTTTAATAACTTGACCAGTAATTAACACCATGATAAGTGGAGAAATGCTTGAAGTTGTCTAGAATTTTAACTTGCTTGCGTATACAATCAATGCTCATGGAAGCAACAGTCAAGAAGAAATCAAAAGACGACTTGTATTAGGTAAATCTGCTGCATAAGAGCTGTAAAGTATGGGAAAAGAAAGATCTTACTTTAAGGACTAACGTGAGCCTGGCTCAAGTCATAGTATTTTTTTAAGTCATGGCATTTTCAATTACCTCATACATATGTGAAATTTGGACACTGAATACGGAAGAACAAAGAATTGATTCATTGAATTGTGATGGTGAAGAAGAATCTTGAAAGTACCATGGACTGCTAAAAGAACAAATCTATCTTTGAAGAAGCATGGCTAGAGGGCTCCTAAGATCCAAGGATGGCAAAACTTTGTTTTATGTACTTTGTGCATGTGGTCAACATAGACTAGTCACAGAATGCCAGTGAAAACTTGATTTTCAGAAAGCTGTGGATAGTGGGAGCCCGAAATCCATTATTAGTGCCAGCCGAGGGATTAAACCTCTAGTGAGTCCTCTCTAATCACCGTCAAGTAACACAAATAAAGAAGCAATCAAACAGAGCAATGTAAAGTCAATTTGGGAAGATGTGGTTACAATAAAATATAATATCATCATATGATCTCCTTTTTGACCCACTTTAAAGTTGTTTTTGTCTTTTAAAAAAGGAAAAGGGCAAAAAAAAAAAAGGAAAAGGGCTTCATCAAGTGAAATGTAGTCAGCAGGAATTCCTGGGAGCTTAATGAAGGGGCAGGAGGAATTTGAAAGAAAAGCGAGCCAATGATTAGAAGGAAAAAAATATTTATAGAGGTATGAATACAAACATGTACATATGTAAAAATTTATATACAATACTAGGGATATAGGTTTATGTGCATATATTTATATGTTAACTATTAAGGCAGCAGAGGGACATTGGGTCTCTATTCAAGTACTCCCTCAATGCAAGAACACTTTATTCTAGTAACCTGGAATTCTGTGATGCTCACCTTTATGACAAGATCTCTGAAAACAAAATGTGTGCAGAAGCAAATGTTGTGAAGAATGCCGATGGTGCCTATCCCTTTGAAGATATACCATCTAGGGTCTTAAATGCTTGAAGATGAACAAGCGGCCATCTAGCTGAGAAACAACAAAGCTCTCGACACACAGAACCAGTACAGACATCACCACCACCACCACCAGTCCACAACAGTAATGAGAGTAGTGAGACCATAAACACAGGGGGAGGTGGGTGGAGAAAAGGAAAGCTAATCGCAATGATCGATGCATTAACACTCCACCCCAAGACATAGTGACACACAACAGAATATCAACGGAGACAGGGGACAGTGTAAGGTATGAAAAAATAACTTATCAAGGAATCAAAAGAGAGGGACTGTGGGGGAGGGAGAAAGAGATATGTTTAAAAAGAGGAGCTGATATCAAGGGCTCAAGGAGAAAGAAAATGTTTTTAAAAGGATGATGACAACATATACAGATGTACTTGACACAATGAATGCATGTATGAACTGCAATAAGACCTGTAAGAGTCCCCAATGATATAATTGATTAAAAACAAAACAAAAACACAAAAAAAGGAGGTCCCCAGGAACTGGTCCTCTCAGATCTAGCTGTTTAATAAATCATTTAATAATTTTAAAAAGGTAAACGGGAAATACATGTGGATTAGACATCTGATGAATACACTCTGAGCATAGACTCGGGATGTGACAGCCTTGCTATCATGCTGAGGGGATTTGAAATTGATGTGAAAGGTTAAACTGTACTTCCTTATTGTTTCATCCCTCTTTTGATTTATTTGTTCAACTTTCAAATTTGTTCATTTTTTAATATTTTCTTCTTTCTTTTACATTGAGATTTTCTCTGTTTTACTTTGTTATTATTGTTGCTTTTTTTAATTTTGAAATGCTTTTCTGTTTATGAAATCCATGATAGGTAGCTGGATTAGTGACTTCTTGGGAATACTGTAGGGGAGGTGATAGTGGAAAATTGGGAGGCAATAACAATTTTGAAATGTTAGAAAGTTTATTTTGGTGACTGGTGTACAAATTTTGTATGATTGAACTAGTTAATTATATGATATATGAAATATATGCCAGTAAAACTGTTTTTTTTTTAATAAAAACCCTCCAGTCAGAAATCTGGCAACTTTCACTAGACAACATACAGTAGAATTTTTAAAATTATTATTATGCTTTTAGTGGCTTTTCCCCTATGTGCTTTGGTTTTTTTTAATCATTTTCTTGGGGATTCATACAATTTTTCACAATCCACACATCCATCCATTGTGTCAAGCACTTTTGTACGTTTGTTTCCCTCATCATTCTCAAAACACTTGTTTTCCACTTGAGCCCCTGGTATCCACTCCTCATTTTGCCCCCCTCCTCCATGAAGCCCTGATAATATATAAATTATTATTATTTTGTCATATTTTACACCATCTGACATCTCACCTCCCCCATTTCTCACCTTGTCGAAAGTCTATCAATTCCTGAAATCTTGTTTTAATCTAATGATTTTAATGAAGCTTGAACTTCTTTCTTTGGTACCATTGATTCTTCCCTATATGCTACCTCTTGAAATGGTGGCAGAAAGTTTATTAATTTTCTACTGTTGGGTTTTTTAAAAAGGTACTCTATATTTTCGCTCTTATTTTAATGTGTACTACATCATTTAGTAGTTTTCTCATAGGATTTTTCACTATTGGAGCTCAAGCTGGAAATTCTCTTTTATTCTTTCAGTTTAAGGTACCGTGAGCATATTCTTCCTTTTTGTTTGTTAACTGTCTTTGTGCATTCTATTACAATATTCTAATTTGTCTTCAAGTCAAACTGCTCTTTCAAATTGTATGTTTAACTCTTTGACATCATCATTTCTTACATTTGTCTTTGCTAGGCTACAAATAAAAACAAATGTCTGAATCTCTCCTCACATCCACTTTGGTCTTTTTTTGAATGAACCTTTTGCTTTCTTCACATATGATGTTCTTGATCTCCTCCCACAACTCATCCTGTCTTCTGTCATTAGTATTCAATGCACCAAATATGGTCTTGAGATATTAAAATTAATGTTCAATACTCAAGGTCATATTTTGACTCTTGTGAATTTTTTTTAAATTTTCCTCAGCTTTAACCTGAACTTACATATTAACTATTAAGTATTTTCTTCTTTTCCTTGTAAAATGTTCCTTTAGAGGCTGAAACAGAGTTTTAAAATTGCATACCCCATTAATGAGCCATGGCTAGCTGAGGTGGCACCCCCAAAGCATGAACTTTTTATTCAAAGCTCTACCACTTTCAAAGTACTCTCCATTACACTTAGTACATTTGTCAAAACTGTGATTCCAGGGCTGAGCCCCGGCAGCGTAGTGGTCATGCGTGGGACTGCGGCCCACTAGGATGGAGATTCAATTTCAGCAGCGGCTCCATGGGAGCAAAGGCTGGGCCTCCTACTGCCACCACCAGAGGGCAGTGATGCCCCCCAAATCTGATTCCAATCTCAAAAACATTTTTCAAACTCATTTGTTTGAGTGACTGCCAGCACCTCCTTTGTGTTTTTCTTCACCTCTATAGCTTCATCAAATCTCTATCCTTTCACATCCCTCTTCATTTGCAGAAGCAAAAAGATATGACATGGAGCAAAGTCAGGAGAGTAAGGTGTATGGGGCAAGAGAGGAATGCTGGGTGTTGCCCAAAAGGGACACTCTGAGTTGACTGTATGAGCAGGTTCTTTGACAAACTACTACTTGGTAATTGAATCTGACATTTCAAATTCCAAACTCATTGCTATTGAGTGAATTCTGATAGAGTGGGCCTATAGGGCAGATAGAACTGCCCCTGTGGGTTTCTGAGCCTGTAATTCTTTTTATTTTGTGGGGCAGGGCATCACTGCTCTCTGGTGATCATGGGAGTTACCCAGCCTTGCTCCTGAGAGCTGCTGCTGGATTTGAACCGCCAAGCCAGTGGGCCACAGTCCCGCACTCAACCACTATGCCCCCAGGGCTCAGCCGAGCCTGTAACTCTTTATAGAGTAGGAAACCTAATTTTTCTTCTGAGAGACAGCTTATATTTTGGAACTGCTAACCTTGGGGTTAGCAACCCAACATGCAGCCCACTGCACAAGAAAACATATATACATTGATTGGTGGATTTTTGTCACTTCGGTGTATTATACATAAATAATGCTTGTTAGGATCTACTTTCCTTGTAAAAAGATAGTTGTCATTCAAGGCCTCATTGTAGCTTACTAATCTCATCCATACACATAAGTACATTAACTTACACAGTAGTAAACAAGGAAAGGGACAACATAGATCAAGGACTCAATTATGAAATTAAAAAGAACTCTCTTTTGAAAGAACTTTCATTAGTATCTGTGTGAGTCATTATGCTGCCTACACTTTTCCCCCTTCTTCAAACTTTAAATATAGTTTGAACATGCAAATGATTGTAATAAAATTTAACCAAGATGTGTGTTGTAATTTCATCACTCCCAAAATGCACTGGATAGTTGAGTTTTTAAATCAAATAATGCTATATCTGGTATTTAATTGCCTATTGAATACAGCTAGTACTCAGGAGACTAATTTGTTTGCATTAGTTGGTCAGGTCAACTGCTGCAAACACTCATATTATAGAACCGTTGGTAGATTGCATTACATCATTTAAATAAATAGTGGCAATTTGTCAATGTCATCTTGGCTTTAACATTTCTTTTGAAACACCAGGGAACAATAATTCCAACTAAACTGACCTTTTCTTCTTTAGAATGTGATTATCTGCATCTTCTAAGTAGATAATGTTTAAAAACTTTTATAAATTAGTAAAATCACAAGAAAATGTTAGAAGCACTGAAAGTTTATTGATAAAGTTCAAAGAATATTAAATCATGAAAACACAATATGAGAAATCTACTTTAATAATTAGGGGAAAGCAAATTATTTTTGGATAGCCAAACTAATATCACTTGACAGGAAATTCTATCCAAGAATACTCTTAATTATCAGATTGGCATCCATTTTCTGATTAAAGTGGTCTCGGTTTGGTTCTTTATTTATTTCCTGTTTTCTCTTCTTCTCTGATTGTATAAAACTTCCAAAAATACTTCAATTGACTATTTGATTTATAGCTTTCATTGAAACTATTTGATTTATTATTGACACTCTCTAAAACAATACATAAGTATAAAAGTATAAGAGAAGTAAGGGGCTTGAAATTTACTTCAGAATTATAGGACAAATGGGAAAGATTGTGATTCTCTAGTTTGGAATGTTGGATAAGGAATATTATCATAGACTAAACTCACATAGATACAGGTTTTAAAACTGGAATATTCCCCAACCAAATTCTGCTAAAGTACAATGTAAAGATTCTTTTTTTGCTGTTTGAACATGATATTCCTGGGGAAAAAGAAATGTCTTGTGTTACTTAACAGAAAAATAAATCTATGAGACACTTTGAGAGGTGGATGAAATAAATAAATTACGAAGAATCTTTAGTTATGCAGTGGTTGAGAAGGTATGCCTACTATTCATACTTCTGATTCCAGGATTGGCTTTAATTTATGCTTTCAACATATATTCCTTCAATGTTTTCTATATTCTGGGCACTAACTATAGCACAATAGCTAAAACTTCTGATACTCACCCTCTTAGAGCAGAGAGGTCTATAATAAACTGCCTGTTAATGTAATTTAGTGATTTACAAATTATCTTAAGGAAAAGCAAGGTGTAGGGTTCAAAAAGCCATGCTGAGTTTTGCCCAAAACTAGTACACTGAAATGATGGAGTGAGCAAGTGCCTAGCCATGGTGGCAAAACCAGTAGTTCCCAGTCTGCCACAAAACATGTTGTCATAGATTTAATTGTGTTTGAATTCACAACCAGCATCCATTAAAGAAAGTATCATTTCATGAGGTCAAATGTTTTACGTTATGAAAATCTTCAACAAAATAGTTCTTTAAATACTCTGGTAAAATAATCAACCATTAACCTAAAGGCAGCATTTGTCTGAAGATAAAATCCCCTAACTCACAATAAAAATTTCCATTTAAAAAGAGAAATCTTTAAAGCATTAAAGAGCAAAGATTCACTTTGAAGACAAAGGTGCATTTGCAAACATGCATCCCCAAACTCTGTAATGAATAAGGAAGAACATAGATGATTTGATTCTTTGAATTGTTATGTTGACAAAGAATATTGAGTATAGCATGGGACAAAATATAGTCAAATTCTCTTAGAAGCAAGAATGGTGAGATGTCATTTCCCTTACTCTGGGCATGTTTTCAGTAGAGACGAGCTCCTGCAGAAGGGCGTCATGCCGATTAAAATGGAGGCAAAGCAAAGGAGAGGAAGGTTCTCATGGAGCCAGAGTGACACTGTGACCCCAACGATGGGTTCAAACCTCGGACAGCTGGTGAGGACTGAACAGGAGTAAGCGGCATCCTGTGCTGAGCAAATGGTTGCTAGGAGTAGAAACTAACTGGATGGCACGTAGCAAAGGCAACAATGAAATAGAGACAATTCTGAAGGTGTTACGGGAAATAATTTTAAAAAGAGGTGAATGTACCACTCCTTGGAACCACAAAATTTCAAGTAAAATCGTCTTCCCCTTATTTGAAAAGCCTACCCTGTCTTATGCCCTTTCTTGCCCCCATAATTTTCATTCAATACCCTCCTCGCCAACTCGTGCACCAACCATGGAAGAACTTTCTCCTTCGTGGCACTCTTAATTAGTAGTCTTATTACAAACCAGCCCTTTTCTTCATCTCTCCTATCCAGAAAACTTCTCTGTCAAATGCCATGATTAGTTTGATCACCTTTATCTCTTCACTCATTGAAGTATGCCTCAACAAGTTCTGTGTCAACTTGGCTAAGCTAGGATTCTCAATGGTTTTGCAGTGTAAGCTTCCCCATAATGTGATCTGACATAATGTAATTAATTCCATAATGAGATTTTCTATGAGCCAATGAGTTACTTAGTTAAAATCCCTTATGATATACCCTCAGAGGTATGACCTACTTGGTATTTAAATACACACTCTGGAAAGCTTCACTCTTTGTGCTGGCTTGGATCCCACATCTATCATATAAATCTCAGGTTTTTGAGTTAAAAGGGAAAAATATTGGCCTTTTAAAATCAAAGCAGATTTTCCTTAACACTTTATTGAGGGTAAAACTCTTATTTGACATACTCTTTCCTTTAATTTACACTTGTAATTATGCCTAAAATCACAAATCTGGTACAACACTATGTGATACATCAAAGAAAAAGATACTATTACAATTACATAAGATCAACAGAAAGAAGAAAAAGAAATCACAGGTGATAGGAAAGCATAATGGTATTGTCAGCTAATAATTGGCACAAGTTTAAAAGCTAAAGAAAAAATTATGGAGCATGTTAAAAGCTCTGACCCAATAAAAATTAAAATGATTTCATTATTCAAATGATAAAACTACTGAAAATCCAGTTTGACAATCAAAATCTGCATGAAAATATTAAAATCCAAATCCAGAGGAGGGAAAGGTATTAAATCAAATTCTGAATATCTGGTTTGCAGAAAATTACGAATGGCAGTGGAAGTCAAAGCCCATTTTTAGGGTACCCACATGGATTCAGCCTCCTATGCATGTTCTCTGATGATAGTCCTGAGATGTGAGCAACTTTGCTATCAGACAACTTTGCAAAGTTTATTGTGGCAGATATAGTTAGGCTAAAATGTAATGCCTTATCATTTGATCTCTCTTTGTCCTGTTATAAATATTTTTTAAAATATTTAAATTTTTTAATTTTTGAAAATAAAAGATTAACTTTAATTTTAAATAATTGAATATCAGTTTTTAATATTTCATGCTTTCTTTTCAATTGAAGTTTATATTTTGCCATGGTCATTGGTTTTGTTTAATGTGTGGTTTTTTGTATGATTTTTCTATATACAAAATCCAAGATAGGTAAATCAATAGCGACAGTGACGTGATTAATAACAACTTACAGCCATGGTAGGGAGGTTGAGTGGAAATGGAGAACTAACAGCAATGAGTATGAGAAAGAATATGGTTGCACAACTTGTAGTGATGGCTGTCCTACTCTTCTTATTATAATCAAACTATACAATTATATATAATATATTAAAGTCACCACTCATTAGCTTTACTTTAGTGCAAGAAATGGCACCAAGCATCTGCAATTATTTGAAGTCAGTGTGTTTGTCCTAAGAAGCCCTGGAACTGTAGGGGTTAGGCACTGGGCTGGCATCCACAGGGTCAGCACTTTGAGCCCACCCATGGCTCTGTGCGAGAAAGGTTGGGCTTTCGAAACCCTCACACAGCTATAGTCTCAGAGACCCACAGGGGTCATTCTAGCCTGTTGTACAGGCACACTATGAGTTGCCATTGCCTAGATGGTAGTGAGGCTTTGCTTTGGTTTTAATGCATGAACTACATTATTATGCTCAAAATGCTTTCATGTACTTGAAACTCTCTTAGGTGTTTTATGCACTTAGAAAGGTAAATGATCTTTTCCACTAGATGCGACAAGAAATATTTCACTCACCCTAAAATAACTCTGTGGACATGTTCTGACTTGCTACCACTTTGAGTTAGAAGCAGCTATAAGTATGGATCCTATTCACAAGCTGGGACCTGCTAGTGGCACTATTTTATAGACTACTAGCTGCAAAACTGGAAGGTCACTGTTTCAAATGCATCAGCTGCTCAGTGAGAGAGGGATGAGGCTGCCGCCCTGCTATGATTGATAGCGTGTGGCTTCCATGAGGAGCGGTCAACTTGATAGCAGTTGGCTTGTTTTCAAGGCGGAGGGGTGAGGGTGGCCCTATGCAATGAGTGATAAGGTCTTGCTCAGGAATTTGGGTAGGTGAACTATCTCTACAGAGGGTATGAGAATTAAATCCTCTACAAAAGTAATGAGAAAGTGGCAAACATTACCAAAATCAATTTTTTAGCTCTTAGGGCATTACCCAGAGGTTTTGAAAAATTTAAGGAGACTTTCTTCAGGAAAGAAATGCAATTTATTTTGTATTTTCATATTTTGTATGATTTTTGTTTCATCTATCTGTTCTCTCCCCCTCTCCAGCTTTATAGAAACCGTAGAAACAAGCAAGTTTCTGATCATGATAGCTGTAGAAATCACCCACAAAGCCTGCAACAAATCGAAGATTCAAGAACTGAGGATCATCCTAAATTCCCATTCCCAGAGCAGTGTCACTATTTGATCTATCCAGAAAAGCCCTGGGAAAGCTCCACAGAACTTGTCATTATTTGATGACTCGGAGTTTATTCAATGAGCAAACCTGCAGTCTGTGTGATTGTCAAAAAAAAATTGACAGCAATTATTTAACTTCTTAACAGTAATACCATTTGGGGGGGGTGACAAGGAATATGTCTAAAAAAAGAATAATAGGGGAGGTATGTGGAATGGTGTGCCCATGGGAGATTTTGCCAAACTCTGATATAATTCTAAAAATCCACAAAGACATACACATGCACAGGGCCCTGTCCATACCTAGAAAAGATGACATTTCCTTCATTGTTCACCAGTCGTTAACTTTGGCATTCTGTGTGGATAGAAGTTAAAGCAAAGACAGAGTTGCCAAATGTGAAAGCATTTAAGATGCACTCAGCAAACACAGAAGCCCTTGACAGGCAATTGAAAACATATTGGTCCAAGGTGTTAGGGACATTTTAGTCCGAGTATTAGCCACTTACGAAAGAAGCCATAGATTTCAGCAATAAAAATAAATGCTAACAACAATAGCACACATACAAAACCAGAAACTGAAAAACTTGAAAGGGGAAACATTGCCTTTCAAAGTTGTTGCCTTGAGTTATGTTAAATGTCAATTTTCAAAATTCAGTAAAAGGCCAATATGGAGAGCGGGGAACAATTAATAGAAAATTTTCCTGAGGAGGACCATATGTTGTACTCAATAGATAAATACTTTAAATCAGTTATTATTAATATGCAGGAAGCATTAAAATAAGATGGAAAGAATTAACAGAGTCCCAATAGCAAAAAAGAGTTATTTAACAATCTACCATTTCAGGATATAACATCTGAGCAAGAACCAATGGTGCTGAAGGAAGAAGTTCATTTTTCACTGAAAACATCAGCCAAAATCAAGGATGCAGGAATTTATGGAATACCAACTGAAAAATTTAAACAAGCTCATGAAGAATGGGAAGCACTCACCTGGGACATTTGGAAGACAGCTACTTGGCCAATTGACTGGAAGAGATCCATATCTGTGCCCATTCAAAAGAAAGTTGACCCAACAGAATATTCAAAATATTGAACAATATCATTAATATCACAACCAAGTAAATTTTTGCTAATGGTTATCTAACAATAATTGCATCAGTGCATTGACAAGCAGCTGCCAGAGGTTCAATTTACTTTCAGAAGAGGTCTTGAAACAAGGGATATCATTGCTGGTGTCAGACAGATCTTGGCTCAAAGCAGAGAAAAATCAGAAAATTGCCTTCTTGTGTTTTGTTGACTATGCCAAGACATTCAACTATGTGGATCATAACCGACTATGGATAACTTTTCAAAGAATGGAAATTCTGGAACACTGCATTGTGCTTATGCAGAACTTGTACATGGATCAAGGAGCAGCTGCAAAAATAGATCAAAGAAATGCCCATGGTTTAAACTCAGGGAAAAATGTGTGTCAGGGTTGTATTCTCTCAACATACGTATTTTATCTGTATGCTGAGTCATCAGTTGGGAAAACTGGTTTATATGAAGAAAAAATGGTATCCAAATTAGAGGGTTCACAACCTTTGGCATGCAGATGACACAAGCTTGCTGGCTGGAAGTGAGGAGGTCTTGAAGCACTTGCTGATGAATATTAAGGATTACAGGTTTAAGAATACAACTCAGTGTAAAGAAGACCAAAATGCTCACAACTGAACCAAAAGGTAATATCATGATAAATGGAGAAGCAGTTTAAGTTGTCAAGGATTCTGTCTTGCTTGGATCCAGAATTGATCCTCATGGAAGCAGCAGGCAAGAGATCAAGAGTCAAGAGCTCCATTAGGTAAATTTGCTGCAGAAGAAACTCTTTAGCATCAAGGGCTATATTTTCAGGAGTGAAGTGTGTCAAACCCTAGTCACGCTATCCTCATTCATTTCATATGTATGTGAATGTTGGGCATTAAACAAGGAAGAGAAAGAGGAATGGATGCATTTGACTTGTGGTGCTGGAAAACAATGTTGAAAGTATTGCTGAAAGGTCATGAAAGAAGTATAGCTAGAGTGCTCCTTAGAGAAAAGGATAGTGAGACTCCTTTTTACAGATCAGATGACTGCTCAATGGCTCAAGTCCAAAGAAATTGAGGTAATGGACTGGATTCAGAATCTAGACCCAGCAAAAACAAGCAAACTTCGCCACATCTTAAGTTTACTTTGGAAACAGGCCACACTGCTGAGGAAACAATCCTTCAGTTGGTTGCATCCAGCTTGTGACGTAAGAGTATTCTATCCCCCTTAATAACTTTAAAAAATTATTGGCTGCTCATGGCAGATCCTTTTAAGAAAGTAATTTCCATATCTGAATTACCAAACCACTGAGAGTCCTGGCTCAGTCAGCTTGACACACAAACTCTGACTATCGTAGATTCCACCAAGCATAGCAACATAAGAATAGTGAAAGTCCTAGAGCAGTGGTTCTCAAACTTCCTAATGCTGCGACCCTTTAATACAGTTCATCATGTGGTGGTGACAACCCAACCATAAAATTATTTTCATTGCTACTTCATAACTGTAATTTTGCTACTGTTATGAGTAGGGCAACTCCTGTGAATGGGTCGTTCAACCCCCAAAGGGGTTGCAACTCACAGGTTGAGAATCGCTGTCCTAAAAAGTGAGGTAAGAAAGGGGCAGAACATATTTAAAGGAATAAATATATGATAACATCTTAAATTTGATAAGATACAAAAAATATGCACACAGGAGACTCAATGTGCTCCAAATACAATAAACTCAAAGAAGATTCATACCTGGGCACACCATAATCAAATTGCTAGAAAACAAATATAAATGAAGAAACTTGAAATCAATAAAGTGTCATGCATATACAAAGGGGTATTTTATATTTTGCCAGGTCATTTCTCTTAAAATAGTAGAGATCAGAGAACAATGGAATAAAATATTCATAATGCTGAAATTTTTAAAAATGTGATCTACTAATTCAATGTTGAGGAAGCATCTCTTCAAATATAGAAAGGAATTTATTCTTTAAAGAGATGGAATGACTACTCACCAATTTGATATGAAAAGCAAAGAAACTTTGGGTATGCAAAACACTACTAAAGGAGGACACAATAAAAGGCCTCTCTCTCACTTCCAAATATCAAAACTCAGCCATGATAGTCAAAACAGACTGGTACTGGTACAAAGATACAAACATAAATCAATGGAACAGAATTGAGAAGCCAGATGTAAACATATCCAACTATGAACAACTGATCTTTGACAAAGGGATGAAGCACATTAAATGGGGAAAGATATTATCTTTAACAAGTGGTGCTGGCAAAATTTCATTTTATATTTACACAAGAATGAAACAGAACCCTTATCTCACTCTATATATGAAAATAAATTCAAAGACCTGGATATAAAATCTAGAACTATAAGACCATCATTGAAATAATAAAGAAAAATTTAGGAGCATTAATATATGCCATAAATATACTACTAAACATAATGAAAATATGCACAGTATACAAGACAAAATAAATTTTGGGGATTTCCTAAAAATGTCACACATGCATCAAAAGACTTCACCAAAATAGCAAAAAGAGCACTCTCCGAATGGGGGAAATTATTTAGCAATGACATATTGGACAAGGTACTAACCTAAAAAAAATTGCAAAACTTTCACAATTCAACAAGAAAAAGACAAATAATCTAATTTTGAAATGAGCAGAGAACTTGAAAAGACATTTCACCAAAAAGGACATCCAGAAGACAAACAAGCATCTGAAAATATATACATAATCATTACATACTGAAAAGATGTGATTCAAAACAGCAATGAGGTACCACATCACGCCAGCATTGAAAGTAAATTTTAAAAATAGAGAACAACAATTCCCGGAGATGATGTGGAGAGAGGTCTGGGTCATCAGATGTCCTGTGAAGATTGAGTTATTGTAGTTTGCTATTTACTTTAATCCCAGGACATGGTCGTACTAGCAGAGAGTCTGTGGGGTCTCCTGGATTCCAGGCATATTCTTCTTTGCCTCCATTATGTAGCTCCAGTCCAGTTTCACTGTGCTAAGCAGAAGCAATCATGTCACTCAGTACAGTGACACTCTTCCTGACTTTTTGATCCAAAGGCATGAGAAGCCCCTAGCAGCCAGGGGGCATTCTTAGCTGCCAGTTCAGTGGAATCCATGCTGTGCTTCCAGGTGGGAGTGTACTTTGCACTGGGACTAAGACCTCCAAACCTGAAGGACATAGGGTTGCTGGGACAGGAAGAAAATGTGCTACAAATGCATCGCTAGGAGTAAGAGTGAGTGGTGTCATTCCAGCTTCTACCCCTTAGTTCCTGGACCCATGATCCTGGCTATTGGAGACGGAGCACCATGTACTGGCTGCTGGTTTAAAGTATTTAGAGCCTCCTGCAGAACATTGCCCCAGCTCCACATGCTGTTGCCACCTAGTTGTCGCCTAATTGTGTTTTTAGGAGGTCATTCCATCGTTTTATCAATCCAGCGGCTTCAAGGTGATGAGGAACATATGACCAGTGTATCCCTTGTGCATGGATCCATTGCCACATTTCATTTGCTGTAAAATGATTTCGCTGATCTGAAACAAAGCTCTGTGCGATGCCATACCAGTGGGTAAGACATTCTGTAAGTCCACAAAGTGTAGATTTTGCAGAAGCATTGTGTGCAGGGAAAGCAATATTTTCCACCATGACGGAAGTGGTCCCACGTAAGCAACCTGCCACCAGGTTGTTGGTTGATGTCCCCAAGGAATGGTCCCATATATTGGACTCAATGTTGACTTCTGATGCTGGTAGATAGGGTATTCGGCATTGGGAGTGGCCAAGTAAGCCTTGGTGAGTTGAAGTCTATATTGCTGCACCCATGCACAACTTCCAACCCTGACACCATGCCCACAGTGCATGTCATCTTAGCCACTTGATTTTTAAAGTCCTGATCTTCAGATGTAACCCTTTGGTGAATGTTCACATGAGACATGATTATCTTTACTTTCTTGGCCTATTTAGAGAGGTCTATCCACATATCTCTTCCCGACACGTCCTTGTCACCAATTTTCTGATAATATTCCCTCTGATTTCCTGACCCTCCAGCCAGGTTATTAGAAGCAACCCATGAATCAATGTGTAATCTCACATTTGGCCATTTCCCATTCCAGGCAAATAGAAAAGCCAGGTGAACTGGTCAATGTTCTACCCATTTGGGAAGATTTCTCTTCACCACCGTCCTTTAGGGACATCCCAAAAAGGTGCTGCTGCTGTCCACTTACTAGTGGTAACTTAATATAGTGCAGAGACATCAGTAAATCAAGCATGGATTTTCTGTTCTTTAGTTAACTTATTTTAAGGAACTCCCTAGGAGTCCATAGATGCAAACTGGGAGAAAGAAGATAATGTGACAGGAGTGAAGACTATGGGCATTTGGGCCACTTCCTCATGCAGCTAACTTGTACCTTCAAGTCCTGTTCTAGCCTGATCTCATATATAGCACTTCTTTTTAACAAGGGAGTATTGATGTCCATATCCAACAATATGACTCTGTGAGTAAGACAACACCCAGTTAATGATGGTCAGCTTAGGCCTCTTGGTAACTTGTTGGCCCCTGGTAAGGCATTCATTCTCCATACAGTCCATAAGCTGTTTTTCAAAGAGGGTATAGTTGTCTGCATGAGTAGGTAGGATTTTAATCCAAAATTCCGTGGTTCTACACTGTGATTCACCAATAGAAGTCTGCCAAATAATCCACACTGCATTTCTATCTACGACTGAAACCTCTAGAACCATTGAGCCAGCTGGATCATATGATCCCAGAGGCAAAGCAGCTTGCACAACAGCCTGGACTTGTTGCAGTGCCTTTTCTTGCTCTGTGCTCCACTCAAAATTGGAAGCATATTGTGTCACTTGATAAATATGTCAAATTAGAACACCCTAGTGAGAGCTATGTCGCCTCCAAAGTTCAAAGAGGCCCATTCAATGTTGTGCCACCCATTTAGTTGTGGATGGCAGGGAGGGGGCATAAACAATAGCTTATGCTTCACTTTAGTAGGAATATCTCCACATGCAACACATCAGTGGAACCCTAGAAATATAGCTGACGTGGAGGGTGCCAATCATCATTGGGTTAATTTTCCAGGCTCTTGCACTCAGATGTTGTACCAATGAATATCAGTTATTTGATACATCCTCCTTATTGGGTCCAATCAGAATAATGTCTTTAAAATAATGAACTAGTGTGACATTTTCTGGAATAGACAACCGATCATGGTCCCCTCACATTAAATTATGGCACAGGGTAGAAGAGTTTATATATCCCTGGGGAGAGTTTGAAAATGTATTATACTCCCTGCCAGCTGAAGGCAATCTGCTTCTGGTAATCCTTTGAGTTTGGTATTGAGAAGAAGGCATTGGCTAGATCAATAGCCGAATAACAAGTAACACTTTGCTCGAGCAATGAAATCACATCTGGAATGGCTGTTGGAATTAGAGTCATCATCTTTTTAAGTTTACTATAATCCACTGACATTCTTTAGGATCCATCTCTTTTTTTAAACAGACCAAATAGATGAGTTCAATGGGGATGTGGTAGGAATCACCACCCCTACATTCTACAAGTCTTTGATGGTAACACTAATCTCTACAGTCCCTCCAATAATGTGGTACTGGTTTGGGTTTACAATTTTCCTAGGCAGTGACAGTTGTAATAATGTCCACTTGCCCTTTCCTACCATAATAGCCCTTCTTCCACATTTAAGGGATCCAATATGGGGGTTCTGCCAGTTACAAAGTAGGTCTATTCCAGTGATGCATTCTGGGATTAGGGAAATAACCACAGAAGGGGTTTGGGAGATAACTGGACCACAGTGAAATGTGCCTGAGCTAAAAATTCATTTATAATTTGGCCTCCATGTTACCTCACGCTGCTTAGAGGGTCTTTGAAACAATTTGGGCCTCCTGAAACTAGTGTAATTTCAGAGCCATTGTGCAATAATCTCCCCAAAGTTTGATTATTTCCTTTCCTCCAATGAACAATCACTCTTGTGAGAGACCACTGGTCCCCTTGGTGAAGACTACAGGAAAGAATAACAGTTCAAACCTTTGGTGATGCAACAGGGTCCTTCTTCAAAGGGACCTGGCCTTCTCCTCATTCAAGGGGTTGTGGATCTATAAATCAACTTAGATCTGGGAATTGATTGAGTGGTCATGACACTCTATCCTGCTGTTCACCTGATCTAGCATTCTTTGTCTACATTGATCATGTAGATATTGAGTAAGTTTTCCATGCATTTCACTCCTAGGGACACCATGACTAAGTAGCCAATGCCATAAATCCACATGCAACAGCTTGCTTTGATTACTACAAAACCTTGCTTTCCACTGTAATAACCACACCCGCCCTGTCTCTGTTGATTCAGTGCTGACACCGGCCCTCTACCACCATGGTGCCCAATCAGCTACATTGTAGGCAAATGTTGGTGTTCATTTAGGGCAGTTCAAATATAGCAATAACTGGCATCTTCAGAGATACTGGGGCCCACTTCAGAAACTTGTTCCTTATGATAGTGGTGAAGAGTATGTTCTCAGGGCACTCCATCTTTAGGTCTATAGGATTATCCGAATACATACATTCCAACATATGAATTTCCCAAGATTTTGGATTCCTCCTTCCACCTTATACCAAGGTAGATCAGGTAAATCAAGTTGGTCTAATCTAGGACATATGGAGGCCCTTCAGTGAACCAACCAAATTAGAAATTAGATCCTCTCTTAACCTCTCTGGCTGAGACATTGACAGAAGAATCTGTTTAGGGGCCCCCTATCAAGAAACTCAGACTGGTCTAATGTTACATTCCTTGCATCAGTATCCCAGACCATTAGCAACCATTCCTAAGGATAATTACCAAACTTCTGCTTCTCCATATTAGAAAACTCTAGCAGATCTTTATGAGTATAGCACACTTCTTCCTTAGTTATCATCTGAACCTCACCTTTAGTAACATTCTGAGACTTAATCCATTTACAGGTGAAGAGGAAATAATGAGTGATAGAGATGTTTCCTGGGGGCTCTCAGTAGTATCTTGTAAGGCATGTACTATAGATGAAGCCCCACTTAGCATTTCATCTCAAACAGTTTGGTTAATCGGCTCAAGTATGAATTAAACCCTTGAGATATAAAGGGTGGGTCTATTGACTAGGGTGGGTCAATTGACTCTAGGTGTTCCTCCTATGCTGAGTCATCAGTCCATATGTGTCCATCCCATGTTTCAAAGTCCCATTATATCTGATTCATATCCTTACTTTAATTTTATACACTGCAATTCAGCTAACACTGTAATCCAGTTACTTACATCATGAGACTCTGGATTTGGTTTTGGCATGGCAGCTCTTTTAAGTCTGTTATTCCACACTTGAGACATGCTTCTGAGGTTCTAAGATCATCCCTTTCCTTGATCACATTTTCTATTGTAAGAAGAACCAACTAATCAGCTTCTATATAACTCTCATCCTCACAAACTGCTGGAAAATGTCAAATACACAATCACCTAGATCCTCTCCTCTCATCAGCACGTCATCTATTAGTGGACATAATGTGGATATTATCTTTCCAACCATGGGCTAATACCACCCACTCTAGGAATAGTGGCAGCCTTATCCATGCCGTTAGGGGTAGAGATAGCAATATCAGTGCTTTTAAGACTAATCAGACTGCAGGCCAATTTGAGAAGCCCATAGCTTGTGTCTTGTTTCTCTAGAAACCCTCCTGGTACCAAATGTGTTAGGGTTCTCTAGAGAAACAAAACCAGGACACTTAAGATAATAATAATGATGATAGATAGATAGATAGATGATAGATAAGTAGATGATAGATAGTTAGATAGATGATAGCTAGATAGAAAGAAAGATATAGATAGTGTAGCAGTCATGAGCTTGTGTCAATTTCAGAATTGGGAATGTAAAGGTGGAGTCTAGCCTGTCGATCTGGAGATAGTCAATGAGACCTCTGTGTGGACATGGCTTTATCCTGAGAATTCTGGGGAATCTCATAATATTTCCTCTTGGAAGTGAGAGAATCATGGCTCAGTCACTTAGAAACACTCTACTGACAAGACTTAAGAACCAATCCTTGGGAGACATTGCAGCTGACAAAACAACCTGGCAGTCTGCTGATAAAACCAGAATCCTGGAAACTGGAGGAACTAGAGGAAAAGCTACATGGGCTTACCCTGATGGAACCAGACCTTTGAAGCTGGAAAAGTCATATAGAGACTACTGCCAGTTCTGAGATGCTTGAGAAGCTATAGAGAGGCTCCTGTCAGTGCTGAGATGCTTCTCTCACCATGGATACACAAGGCTCTCCGATCACTTTCTGGTGATTATCCTGGCATCATTGCATGTGCCTCGTGAATCTCAAGAAGACATTGTAGGCTGTTATCAAACTTATGGGCTAATATCAGACTTGTGGACTTGGATTGGATTAGGTTGAGATGTTTTCTTAATATTCCATTCCTCTTGTGTATAAACCTTTCCCTTATATACATATACATGTTTATTAATTTGTTTCTCTAGTCTACCTGAACTAACATGATAGATTAGATAGATAGCTGATAGATAGATAGATAGATAGATAGAATGATAGACAGACATAAATAGCACAAAAGAACGTAAGATCTAATTAGCCCACACAGAAGTACAGAAGACTCAGTTCAACACACTTTTGTGGAACAATTAATATACTGGAAGCCCTTCAACTTATGAGGGCTGCTGGGTCCAAGGTCAAGGAAGTACACTGCTGAGTCTTCCCTAGAAAAATGCAGGCAGTCCGTCCATGGGTAACAAACAGCAGGGCAGGCTGCCAACAGTCAGAAGCTCAGGAGCTTAATGAAACAGGCTAGCGTGGGATATCAAACTCAAGCACAGAAAGACAACAGGATCCACCAGCTTCAAGCTCAAGTAAAGTATACACCAGCAGTGTGGCCAAACAGGTCTCAAAGAAACCTCAAGTTCTAGTGGCATGATCCCCTTTTGGTTGTCCCACAGAGAGTGTGGGAAGAGAACTTGGTAAAGCAACCACACACTAGTCTGATCACTAGAGAGAGAGGTGTGTGGGTCTTGCTGAGTCATTTACCTCTTATACTCCAATCAAATTGAAGCCTTATTAATATCACATGCTCATTTTAGCTATATTGCCACAATAGACCTACCTATCACAGAAGTTTATAATATTTGAAAGTAACAGAATCAAATGCTCTAATATATATAATATTATAATAGTAGCAATCTATGAGTGGATGTTTAAGTAGACATGCAAGCTGAATTGGTTTGTGAGGGAGAGTGAGTATGTACACATGTCTTGGCAAAATATCTTTTAATATGTGTATTTATTTTGCTGCTTTTATATCCAGGTAGCAGATATTACAGGAATAAAAGTTATGAATGCTTCATAGACATAAACCTTTTCCTTGAGGGAATTAGTTGCTGGGCCAGGGAAGTTAGGATCATAACTTTAATATTATCTCCATTTATCATGATATTATCTATTAATCCAGTTTTAAGGAATTTTTTTCTCTTTAAATTGAATTGTAATCCACTCTGAAGGCTGCAGTCTTGGATTTTATCAGTAATTCCTTCAAGTTTTTCTAACTTTCAATACTCAAGGTTGTGTTATATACATATCACAAGTTGTTAGTAAGCTTTCCTCTAGTTTCAGAGTTGCTTTCTTCTTCGTATAGGGAAGCTTTTCATATTATTTATGCACCATAACAATTAAATGAGTCTTGTAAAATTATTCAACCTTGGTCCATACACATCTTAATTTAAAACCAAACATTATCCATTAACTTCATGCCATTGAGTGTATTTCAAATCATAGTGACCCTTTAGCACAGAGAAGAACTGTTCCTGTGGATTTCTTACAGCACTATTCATGATAGCCCAAATGAATAAGCAACTTACAAGATCAACATTGAATAAATCGATCAGCAAGATACGGTATGTACATGGGAAGTTTTCTTTTTAAGTTAATGGGTAGTTTACTTAACATATAGTTGAATTTTTCCAGGAGTGCTTTAAAAGTATCATAGACTGCCAAAAGAACAAACTAATCTGTATTGAAATAAATATAGTCAGAATGCTCCTTATAGGAATGAATGGTGAGTCTTCTTCTAATGTACTTTGGCCATATTATTGGGAGGGACCAGTCCCTGCAGAAGGACATCATGTTTGATAAAGTAGAGAGCTGCAAAGCAGAGCAAGGTCCTTGACAAATTGGATTGTCATAGAACCTATAGCAAATATGCAAAAAAAATTGAAGATGGCAGAGGAATGGTGTTTCCTTCTGTTGCACTGTCTAAGTTACATAATCTGTTGTCAATTTGAGACTTATGAGTTAAGGGTTGGAGTTTACCTGTCAATCAGGTCTTGATGACTTCATTTGGAGGCCTAAGGATATAAATAGTTCACTGAGAGGCGGCACACTCACCCACTCCCTGTGTGTCATTATGGATGAGGAGCCTGATGGAGTTATGCTGATGCATCCAGAACTGTGGGATCTGGAGGAGCCACATGGAGACCCTTGCTGAGATGCTCACAATACTACTGGAGCCACAAAACTTCTCACTGCTGGTCTGGGATCTTCCTGCTTTAGGCATCATTACACGTGTTTTGTGAGACTGAAGAGGGTTTTATAGATTGATACCAGACAAGTGGGCCGATATTAGGCTTATGGACTTGATCTGGACTGGGCTGGGATGTTTTCTCTATATTTGATTGCTCTTGTATATAGAGCTGTTTCTTATACATATGAGTGTCTCTGGGAATTTGTAGCTCTAATCTACCCAGACTAACACATGCACATTGCGTTCCTATGAGTCAGAATCAACTTTTTGGCACTGAACAAAAATAACAACAACATGGGGCACACAGGAGTATGGGAATGGGAGTCAGATATTGCTAATTTTCAACCACTCATTCTCCATCTGCTGCATCTTGCTCCCTTCCCCAAGTACAGACTTCATTCATCCTCCATCTGCCCTGACCGTGCAACTCCATATGACCCTCTTTCTTCTTTCCTCTTTGTATTTGCTCTCAACAGACTCCTTCTGCCTCTTGCCACACAACACCCTTCTGTTACTCCAAGCACTCCATGGCCAGGGTGTGTGATCATAAACAAATGAGAAACAGTTTCCTGTGACTGCGTGGCTGATACCCTTATATAGTCCAAGTGTTTCCAAAACTCCCATTATATCATTCAAGAGGATACCTCATGACAGCTGCAAACTCACTTGAAGCTCAGATCATCAGAGGAAAAATATTAGATAGTAAGAAATTCTATTAGTGAAGAAGAGGTGTGATTTGACAGAAATGCAATCATGTGGCCATATTCAATTTTGTGATCTGATGAAATCATTTTCCATTTTCAAAATAATTATGATTTTTCTCAAAGCCACCCGGCCTTTGAAACCCATCAATGTTGAAAAATGAATACTGAGTGTACTTGAATTTGAAATTTAATTTAATGTGTCATATCCCAGGTGTAAGTATAAAGTTTTCAAAAGTTTTAATCAGAAGTATAGTCTCTAACTATGGGTAATATAAAAACAATGCTCTAAAAATCAATGATTCTCAACTTTCCTAATGCCAAGGACCTTTAATATACTTCCTCATGTTGTGGTGACTCCCCAACAATAAAATTACTTTTCATTGCTACTTCTTAACTGTAATTTGGCTACTGTCATGACTTAGGCAGCCCCTGTCAAAGGGTCATTTGACCCTCACAGGTTGAGGACCACTTGTCTAAATACTCTAAAAGAAATACTCTTCAGGTATATGGCCACCATATTCATCATAGCACTTTCACAATAGCAAGAAGATGGAAACAAACTAAATGTCCATCAGTAGATAAATGAACAAGTTAGCTGTGGTATATACACACTGTAGAATAGTACACAACTCTGAAGAATAATGATGCTAGTGTAAAACACTTCATGACATGGATTCATTTGGAGGACATTATGCTCTGTGAAGTTAAGCAGTCACCAAAGAGCAAATATTGTATGTGACCATTGCTATAAAATTAAAAACCAAAATAAAGGTTGTTCACACTGAAAAAGAATCAGACTTTGATGGTTACTGGAAGTGGGAGGGAGCATGAGGAAAGAGGAAACAATAAGCCATTGTGTAGACAGGTGTGAAAAAGCAAGACTGGGTGCAAGGTAATATTCTGCAAGAGGAAAAACAGGGAGGAAAGTGGCAGGGGCAGGGGGATGGTATGGGGTTTAGGCAAGCTACTGGGAGATTTGATACATTGTTCAAATTTTTGAATAAGCATAAAAGTGATCTAACATGTAAACCCCCCAAACCTTAAAAAAGTTTTAAAAAAGAGATGCTTTTCACTATTGACTGGATTTCCTGTGCTTTGGATATTGCTAAAGTTTTCTATCACTATTCTATAGTCATCTTTCCCAGTAAACTTGTTAGTTTCTGTGGCATCCATGTGCTTATGTTAATTTTATGATTGAAATGTAGGGGTAGAGTCTGGCCTGTTAATCTGGAGATAGCCATTGAATAGCCAATGAGACCTCTGTGTGGGCCTGGCTTTCACCTGAGACTCCTGAGAAATCTCACGATATTTCCCTCGTGAAGATGAGAAGCTATCTTCCCCAGTTGTTGGGAGTTAGTTTCAGAGATGATTAGTCACAGGCAACACAGAATGGCGGTGTCTGGGAGGCTGGAGTAGCCAGTGGAGAAACCACATGGCTTTGCCCTGATGGAGCCGGACCTCTGAGGCTGGGGCAGCCACATGGAGGCATCTGCCAGCGATGGGTTGCTTCTGCCACTACGGGATGCTGTTGATGGACCCTGAGCCCTGGAAGCAAGGTGACATGGGGAAACCCCTGTCGGTGCCAGGACTCTGTAGCCACTGACCTGTGACTTCGTGAGTCAGAAGGAGACTTTATGGACTGATTTCGGGCATATGGGTTAATATCTGACTTGTGACTTTGAGCTGGACTGGGCTGGGATATTTTCTCAATGTCCTGTTCCCCTTGAATATAAACCCATTCCTTATATCCATATGCGTGTCCTTGAATTTGTTCCTCTAGTCTACTCAGACTAACAGAGTTTCCTATTTCCTAAGTACACTCCTGACTTCTACTAAAATGTCTTTTTTTCATAATGACTTCAAAAACTGAACAAGTTTTCTCTTCAAAAACATCCATTTAAATTAAATCAATGTGTTTAAATCTAGCTCAAAATTTCTTTCTTTCATTTAAGAACCTCTAAATATCCCAATTGGGAATAAATGGAAGCAAAGATTTGGGGTGAAATTTAGAGGTCCACATATTCTTTTTCACTTTAAAATATTTTAGCTGTTTAAACATATTAAAAAGAGGTAAGCATTCAGGAACACAATTCATTTTAGAATATTTTCTAAATTCTTATATCTATTATTTTTGCTCCCCAACATCCCCTGTCATAACTCTAGTTAATTTCTCTATGAAGTACCTATCTTGGATTTCATATAAAGAAAATCATACCAAAAAACCAACATCAACAACAAAATAAAACATAGAATAACCTCAACTGAAGAGAAAACAGAAGATAATAGAAACTAGAATAAATTAAAAATAAGTCCAAAAGGAAAACAAGTGATAATATGCTAAATTTTAAACTAATTATGTCTGCATTAATCCACTTCTCAAGGCACTGTGTTGGGGGGGGGGGGCGGCTAGAACGTCTGAGGGAAAGTTGTGGAGGCTTATGCTGAGTGGGCACTTTGCAAATGGAGATTAGGATTTCTGTGTCACCCATAACCTTCTGAAAACAGGATACTCAGCATATAAGCGCTAATAAATTTCTCTTCTCTGATCTTGAATTTTATATTTCACTGTCTTTGGGTTGGTATGCTTCCTCTGTGTGCTCTTAACTGACATCTCATGTAGATAGCTGCTTGTTTACAGACAAGCCTTTAAGACCTCAGATTCTTCTTTCTGACAGTCACACACCATTTGCTTTGTTCGCCACATTTAGTGATGCATCAATAGTGATCAATTCATGAGGGAAAGTAGTGAGCAAAGGCTACATGGTAAAAATGGATTGTTCTTAGTTTAGGGTTTGTATTAAGTGTGAACTCAAAATACACTTGTACAGCTAAAATATTATATATATGTATATAATATATATATATATATATATATATTCCACTTTAAAGGGAGCATCATCAGCTTGTTGAGAAAGAATGAAGCTACCTTTAGGAGACTTAGGGGAACTATGAATCAGAATTAACTAGATGAAAGTAAGTTTTGAGTGTCAATGAGATCTTTAGTAATCCTAATAATAGTGTCATTAAACTAGCCAATGCTATAGAATTGAGAGTATTATTGAGAACAGGAATATATATTTATATGTATATATATATATGAAAACTTTTTAGACTAAAACACAAATGCTATTCACTTACACAGAGGAAAATTTAAGCAATTGAACACAGTTTAAGAAATAATTGAGAATTAGACAAGAAGAACATATTTCATTACCTCTCATTCACAAAATCAAAAACTGTGTCTACATAGTTTCTTTCTTGATGTTCTATATTTCTATGCAAGTGGTATATTCAAATCTGATGATATTGCTGAGGTAGCTAAAGGCTTTTTCAATTCTGTGAGGATTTCATTGATATATTTCAAGGGTCTTTCATTGGATCTATTTTAGTTTTATATATGTCTATTTTAGCTATGTTTTCTTAGGCTATTGCTGCCTCTATCATTACATAGTGTCTGTTCTTGCTCTTATTATTTTGTTCGCCATGAAGTCTGTTTTCTCAGAGGTTAATATGTCCCGTCCTGCTTTCTTTTGGTAGCAGTTTACTTGGTATGCTTTTTCTCAATGAATTATGCTGAGTTGACTAGAGAAACAAGTCTAGTAACACTCATACATGTAAAAGAAAGATCTTTACACCAAGAAGTAGTCAAATATCAAGAAAACATCACAGCCCAGTCCAACTCAAGTCCATAGCCCAATACTAGTCCATAAGCCCCTGTTCAGACTCACACAGACACATTCAATAACACAGAATGGAGGAAGATCAAAGGCTGGTGGGTGCAAAGTCATGTGGATCCAATGGCAGTCACTCTGGCAACAAACAGGATGGTGAAGGCAGAGAGAAAGGGAAAGTTCCCAGGGTAATTACTTATGAGATGACAAAGCCCAAAGGAGGCATCATTAGCCTGTGCCCTGATTGACAGGGTGAATAGTACTCCTACACTTTTTTTAGCAATAAAGTTAGTAACTTTTATTGCTCATAAATAGTATTCTTTTGATAGCAAGGCACAATCTGCTATCTTCCTCACATTTGCTTGTGCACCCATTTTGTCCTCGGTGATTGTGTTGGGAAGGTGAGCATCACAGAATGCAGGATTGTTGCAACAAAGTGTTCCAAGAAAAGTGTTCTTGTGTTGAGGGAGTACTTGAATCAAGGCTCAATGTTTATCTGCAACCTTAATTCCCAACACACACACACACACACACACACACACACACACACACATATATATATTATGAGTACATAGTTCTATTCCATATATGCACACATGCACACACATATATACATATATATGCCTGTATTTAGACTTCTTTAAATTCCCTTTGCCTATGGATTCTTTCCTCTATTTTCTCTTACTTTCCTCTTGTTCCACCCTCATGTTCGGTCTTCATTAGGGTTTAGTAGTGCATCACTGCTGCCCTTGATTAAGCCCCACTAGGCATCATCCTATGCCCTTCTCTCCAATGATTTTAGTTTATTTGTTGTTCCCTTGTCCCTTCACCCCCTTTACGTTCTCCCACCTCACCTTCTCCCATAACCCCCTGGAAACTTAGGTCCTGTTATTTTCATTTCTGAATTGTTTGTCCAGCCTATCTTATCTAGATAGGCATGCAGAGACATTAATGAATGCAAAACCCAGGCAAAGTAAAACAAAACAACAAAGTAAGTCAAAACCAATAAAACAACAACAAAAACCAAAACAACAAAAAGAAAGCCATTGATAAAAATGGAAACACCTCTAAATAGTGCAAGGTCCATTTGTTGGCCTGTATACTTGTTTCCCAGTTGAGTCTGATGAGATGCCACACTCTCTGTGCAGTCTATTTTTGGTATCCCGTGGGCATTTCATCACTTTGATCCCCTTGCTACTCTGTTGCATGACCTTAGTGCTTTGCCCCAGTGTGCTGGGGTCAGATTGTGCCAAATTTCCACAGTGTGTCTAAAGTTTTGTCCCTGCTGCCCTATGGTTCAGTGAGGGATGTCGAATGGCGTGTCTCATGGTAGGGCTGCCCATTGTCTGCTCTGATTAGGAATATCATGCTGCTCAGCAATGTTGGTCAGAGTGTTCTTCCCTCCTCTCCATCCCTTTTCATTTCCCCCATGTGCATGTCCCCCATCAGACATGCCCCTCTCCCCAAGCTGTAGCTCCCATGCCATTCTCTGAAGTGCCTTCTTCCGGGGGTGGTTGGTTAACCACATAGTTGGGATTGGGGCCAGCTCTATAGACCTCTCAATTGGTTGCCTCTTATATTCTGGTATGCTGTATCCATGACTTGAAGCATCAGGTTGAAGTCGGATCTCTCTCTACCTGTGGGGATATAAGCAATATCCTGCCCTTGGATGGGTTACTGCCATGCCCCCCCATGTCTTTTTATTTCTCTTTCTTTCCCCCTTCAGTTTAATTGGCTGCAGAATGTATCCCTGGATTAGGTTTGGCTCCTGCCATAGTAGCTAGACCTTACCCCAGGGATGTATGTATATAGTAGCTTTTCCCCTATCCCCCATTTTTTTAAGCTTACCTAGTGGACTCCTGTTGCACTTGTCTTTTTGTGCTTGGCTTACATCACTTAACATGATTTCCTCCAGTTCTTCACATTTGGCAATGTCCTTCATGCGTTCTTTGCTGCCTTTTAGGGATTTGTAGTGCTCCATTATGTGTAGGTCCCAAAGTTTGGATCCATTCATCTGCTGATGGAAATTTGGGTTGTTTTCAACTCCTTGCAATTATGAACTGTGCCACAATGAACATTGAAACACATGTCTGACTGTGGTTTGTTTCTTGCCTCTTCTGGATATATGCTCAGTGGGGCCATTGATAGGTTGCATGGTAAAACACATAAATCTGTAAAACAAATTTCCATCTGTTTTTGATATTGTGAAATTGGTTTCCATTATGAATGTACATACCTGCAGGTCCGCCAGCAGTGGATGGGATTTCCTATCTCACCACAGCCCTTCCAACACTTGTTGCTTTCTGATTTTTTGAACTGGGCTATCTTTGATGATATTAGGTAGTATCTCATAGTTGTTTTAATTTGTATTTCTCTGATGACAGGGAACATTTTCTCATATGTTTATTGGACATTTGGATTTCTGTTCCTGTGAAACTTCTGTTCAGGTTTGCCCACCTCCTTAGTGGGTAGATAAGGTTTTTTCCTTATTGTAAGTTTTTAGTCTCTTTTCTTTTTTCACTGTGCAACCCACTTCAGTGCCTGAAGCCCACAGGGTAAAGCCAGGCAATGTTTTCGGGTTAGAGTTTTCTCTGGCATGGGACACTATGGCATGGGATTGACCATGCAAATAAATAAATAAATCCAAACCCATGCACACTTAATGGGTGTTGTGGCAGTCATGTGCTTATGTCAATTTCATGATTGAGATGTAGGGATGGAGTCTAACCTGTTAATCTGGAGGTAGCCATTGAGTAGCCAAAGAGGCCTAAGAGGCCTCCGTGTGGACATGACTTTCTCCTGAGTCTTCTGGGAAATCTCACGATATTTCCCTCATGAAGATGAGAAGCTATCTCCCCAATTATTGGGAGTTAGTCTCAGAGACAATGAATCATGGACAAGACAAGATGGCAGCATCCGAGGAGCTGAAGAAACCGGAAGAGAAGTCACACTGCCTTACCATAGTGGAACCAGACCTTTGAAGCTGGAGAAGACATGTGGCGAGCCCTGCCAGCACTGAGTTGCCTTTGCCACCACTGGATGCTGTTGATGGACCCTGAGCCCTGGAAGCAAGGGCCATGGGGAGATCCCACCCAACGCCAAGACTCCACACACCCACTGGCCTGTGACTTCATGGGTCGGAAGGGGACTCTATAGACTGGTATTGGGCATATGGACTAATATCAGACTTAAGACTTTGAAGTGGACTGGATTGGGATGTTTTCCTAATGTCCTATTCCTTTTGTATAAACCCTACCCTTATATCCATATGCATGCCCATGAATTGTTTCTCTAGTCTACCTGGACTAACACAGGTGTGTTTTGTTTATTACTCTTCTGGGGGATTCTTGATATGTATGTATTTGTTGCTGTCATTGTGCTTTGTGTGTGTGTGTGTGTGTGTGTGTGTGTGTAGAGAGAGAGAGTTAGTCTAGTTTCTAGGATACAAATTCTTGGAAACTCATATGTGAATTAGAGAGTTTATATAAAGGGTAATTGTACATTAAGAAAGCATCCTATCTCAGTCCAGATCAAGTCTATAAGTCTGATATTAGCCCATATGCCCAATACCAATCTTAAAGTCCTCCTAAGACTCACAAAGCACATGCACTGATGCTAATGCAGGAATATCACAGGCCAGTGATTGGGAAATCTTGTAGATCCAGTGGCACTGTGAGCATCTCAGCTCTGGCAGGGGTATACACATGGTTCCAGGTCTAGGGTTCTGGCTGTTTCAGGATGGTTCCACATGGCTTCTCCTCTGGGATGTCTCACAGGAATTCAGCCTTGTCAGTAGTGAACCAAGAGAGTTTGTGCACCTCCTGCCTCCAGGGAGGAAATACAGGACTTTCCAAAATTCTCAGGAAAAGGCAATGCTCATACAGAGATCTCATTGACAGAATAGACTCCACCCCTTTACTCTTAAACCTCTCAAGGCCCAAATTGACATCAGATTATGTAACTACCACCACATTGTATTTATTTTCTTTGTTCTTACTGCAGTTCTGCATTGATTTGTATGTTACCGTCTGTGTTTATTTTCTTGAGGTATTGTCTTGAAGGTTGGCTTCAGTTTTCTATGCTGTTGTGGATTTTGTTGGTCATAGTACTTCAGTGGGTAATTTTTGCAGAGGTGGTCTTATTTTTGTGAATTCCTTTCATTTCTGCTTGCTCAAGAATACTTTTATTTCTCTCTCATGTTGAGTGGTATTTTTTCTGGGTACAAAATTCTAGGTTGTTAGTTTTTCGTCCTTACATACATGGTTTCTGCTGAGGAATCTGTGGTCATTCTAACTGCTGAACCTTTGTATGAAATTGTTATATTTTCTCTAGCTGCTCTTTTTTCCCTTGTTGTTGACATCAGATATCTTGAAGACCTCTTCTGATTAGTGTTCTTTACGCTTTCTGGATACTTATCTGTTTTATCCTTTAGACATTAAAGAAAGTTTTCTTGCAGGAATTCTAGACTATGCTCTTCGTGAATTTTGTCTTTTTTTCTAGTAGAATCCCTTTGAAATATAGTTTATTCCTCTTAATGTGTTCCACATTGTTCTCAAACTTTCTCAGTCTCTTTTTCATATTGTTATTTTTCTTTTAGATTGAATATTGATTTGTCATAAAGTTCACTAATTCAAGTTTTCAACTCTTCAAGTCTGTTTCTATGTTCTTTTATATTACTATGTAATTTTGCTATTGTGATATGTGGCGGTCATGTGCTTCATGTCAATTTCATAATTGGAAGTCTAGGGGTGGAGTCTATCCTGTTAATCTGGAAATAATCATTGAGTAAGCAATGAGGCTTCTGTGTGAGCATGGCTTTAACCTGAGATTTCTGGGAAATCTCATGACATTTCCCTCATGGAGATGAGAGGCTATATCCCCAGTTGTTGGGAGTCAGTCTCTGAGACCACGAACTATGAACAAGGCAAGATGGCAGCATCCGAGAAGCTCACGGAGCCAGAGGAGAAGTCACATGGTCCTACCCTGATGGAACCAGAACTCTGAAGCTGGAGAAGCCATGGGGAAAGCCCTGCCAGCGTTGAGTTGCTTCTATCACCAATTGATGCTGTTGATGGACCCTGAGCCCTGAAAGCAAGGAGTCATGGGGAGACCGTAATTCTGCACCCATTGACCTGTGACTTCATGAGTCAGAAGGAGACTTTATAGATTGCTATCAGGCATATGGGCTAATATCGGACTTATGACTTTGAGCTGGGCTGGGCTGGGATGCTTTCTCAATGTTCAATTCCTCTTGTATATAAACCTTTTCCTTATATCCATATACATGTCTATGAATCTGTTTCTCTAGTCTACCCATTAACACATGGTGTTCATTTTTGTTTCTGATTGCAGTTTTTCTTACAAGTCATATAATGAGGTTTGTAGCTTTTCCATTTTTTTCACGTTTTCTCTCAAAATATTCTTTCATGTGTTTGGTGGTTGCAAACATCATTCTTGTCAGTACCATTTTTGTGGAATTCTATAGCCCATTCAATATTAGGAATTCCATTTAAGCCTGGTTAGTGTTCCATTTTATTTTCTGTTTCTCTTGGTGTGTGTGTGTGTGTATGCACGTACAGATATATTCTGCTGTGGTCTTGACATCTAGGTGTAGCTATTATGGGTGGTGTTAAGGATGTGGGATGATCTGGGAATAGTTAACTCTGTTAGGTAGAGCAGTAAGATATTGGTATATATTTCATAGTAAATGTCTGCAGGACAATGTTAGAATAAGTGTGAGGAAGCAATAAATAAGTAACAGAAGAAGTGTTTCACTAGATGATAAAATGGGTTGTTTTGTAATGATGGAGGAATGACTAATAATATTTAAGAGAAAAGGTAAAAATGCAAGAATATTGACAAGTTTTGATTATGAGGATTTTGGATGGAGTATGATGAAACAAAAGAAAAAATAATTGGCAGAAGGGCTATGAAATAAAAGTTTAGATATTAAAATCAAAGGAGGTAAGAGCAATAGACAAAAGTACTAGCAGAAAAATTAATACTAGCTTAATAGGTGGATAGCCTGCTAGTGGATGTTTGTTTTGCCTCTAAACTTTGCTCAGGAGCTTTTTCTCTTATGTGCGTGCTAACCTGTAGATTGACAATGACCTGATGGCCTGAAAAAAAGTAAATAGAAAGCAAAAATTGAAGTAGTTATTTTTCCCTTATGTAATTCAATTGCTGGGAGTCCTGATTAAGGATGAAGTATAATATAATACACAATGAGTTGGGGTCCAGCCCTTGTCCTATAGGGGAATTCAGACTGTAGGCAACTTGGGTCTTTTGAGAAGTTGATGACAGTGTCTACTCATATGTTGTTTTACTCACTTGTGGTCTTTTAGGGTGACAGGGAAGGGTTGGGTTTAAAGCTAGGGAAATCATTTTGGTATCTAATAGATCTGAGAGTCCTGTATTCTTATGATTTAAGTTAATTATGATTTAGTTAATTAAGTTAATAGACCTCTGTTAAATCATGTTAGAGGGCACAGGACCCACTCTTTCATATGATAGAAGTGACCAAGTGGGAGTTGAAGAGTGGAGTCTATAAAATCCACCCACCTAGGCAGTCTAGTAGGAGAGAGTGATGAAGCAATAGCCTAATCAGAGGTCAGGTTTTTTAATATAAGCAGCTTGACATGATGACCAGGGGCTGGTGTCCTGGGATAGCTGGTGGATCCTTCAGTCTCTCCAATATCTTTGTTGGGAACACCCTCTGACCCATGGGGTTTGTGGCCTTTGTTGCCTAAGCTTCTTGCCTGTGCTCTGTAAAACAATTGGAGCAGCCACAGGGAGAGGGGTGTATATGGCTTGTAGACTATCAAGAGATCAAGTGTGACTAAAGAGTGACAAAATTTCTTGGTACGTGAGATCAGCTCTGTTCTCCAATCTCTTAGCAGGCTACTTGTATTACTATGCCAATAATTTGCTAATGGGTCAGGTTAGTGTTGTCTGCAAACAAAAGAGAAAGAAAGAAAGAAAGAAAGAAAGAAAGAAAGAAAGAAAGAAAGAAAGAAAGAAAGTCCAGGAGCAGCCCTGCTTTGGAGTACCTTAAGATGGGCAGTGCATAGCTATACCCCTGAGATGGGAAAATAGCTTTGTCAAGTGGGACTACAGCTCCCCCGGTTGGTGTGAAGAGTTACCTCATGTATTATTTATGCCTGTTCCAGACTGTCTTGTGGCGTTATCCCCACTCTACTCTTTGGCGTGTTATCTCTGCTATCTGGGAGGTAGGAATTCCAGGAGATACAAATGGATCTCCAGTGACTTGAACAGGGAGCTAAGCCTGTGTGTGCTTATATATGCCCCAGGCTTGTCACTTAGAGCTGTGTCCCTACAGTTTATTTGGTCAGAAACCTTAGCCAGCTCCAGGACCAAGAAATGGTGGATGGGAGAGTTAGGGAGCTTCTCTCTTTTGGCTTGTGCCAGAGGCTGATGACAAAAGGAAATTTGTTGGCAGACTTTGCTGCTCCTTAACTTAAAATAAACTTGTGTCTACTCATCTTAAATGCTGAGATACTTGCTATCTGTAAGTGTAAGATATCCCTCGCCAAGGCTTTTCTGCGCTACTCTCTGTAGAGTCCTTTTTAAAGTGACCAGAAGTCCCACTTTTTAACAATGTCCTGTGGCATTTTAAAATTAAAATAAATATATTACAATGCTATTTTTGTGTTCTATGAAAATTTTTGTTGCTTAAAATAGACCAAATTTTCAATCAAAACCACGCCGCCCCGGTCAATGGTGTTCCACTTAAAATCTGGTCACTTTAGAGTTGTTATCCATACTGAATGCTGAAATCCTTTATCCTCCTCAGCAAGAGCTTCAAGCCCTTTTCAGTTTCAACAAGCAAGGTTATTACATTTGTGTATGTTGGGTTGATAATAAGCCTTTTAACCTTAGAATATTCCTTTGTTCTGTTCTCACAACTGCCTTTTGATTCAGCTATAACTTCCACAGTAGTACAATCAATTGTTCTGAAATTCCAATTATAATCAGCTTATCCATAGTTTATTATTGTCCAGAAAATTGAATGCCTTTGCAAAATCAATAAAACAAAAGTAGATATCTTTCTGGTATTCTCTGCTTTCAGTCAAGATCCATCTCACATCAGCAAAAAGATCTCTTATTCTATGTCCTCTTTGGAATCTGGCCTGAATCTCTAGTAGTGTCCCGCTAATGTGCTGCTGTAGTTGTTCTTAGATGATCTTCAATAAAATTTTACTTGCATGTGGATCATTGTCTAATACCTACAGTGCTGCTTGAACTTCTTCCCTCAGTTTCATTGACTATGGAACATGTGCTACTTTTTGATATTGTTGAAAGGCAACTTGTTCTTTTCAGAATAGTGCCTCTATGTATTCTTTCCATTTTCTTTTGATGCTGTCTGTATTGTAAAATATTTTGCCCACAGAATCTTTCAATATTGCAACTCAAGATTTGATTTTTTTTTCTTTTTTCCCTTCAGTTTATGATATACTGAACCCGTTCTTTTTAGTTGTCTAACTGTAGGTGGTTTACCTTTCATTATAATCCTTTATTTTTCTTCTTGAGCTTTCCCTTGAAATTTTGTGTTCAGGTATTTAACTACATCATTTCTTCAATTTTATGTCTGCACTACTGAAGGGCGAGAGCAACGAGACAGCACTCGGAGCTGGCAGGTGCTTTTCATATGTTTGGCTTGGGCCCTGGAATTCAGGATTGGGGATTAAAAAATAAGGTGGTTGTCCCTGGTTGACTTCAACTCAAGTAGTGGTGCCTGATTGACTGGGACTCAGGTAGACCAATCAAGTGGCTTTTCCTCTCCTTATCTCCATTCTCCACTCAGAGAGTCAGGTTCTAATTCATCAAAGTTATGGTGATTTTTCATTCTGGCTACTTCATGCTGGAGGAGGGTGCGGACTCTTCCTAGTAATATGACTCTCTGTCCTGACTTTACAGCAGAACGCATGAGCCAACTAGTCTAGATTCTTTGATCAATGTTTCTCTACTCATGTGAGTGGCTTCCATATAGGGACACAGGCTGGAAAAGGATCTGAAACTTCACAAAGGTCAGCAAATCTCAGCATAATAAGTGAGAAGGAGTCTCATGAATCAATAAGAATCAGTGTGCATAGAGGACAACTCTTCACATGTAAGGCTGGACTGGAGTAAAATATCTTTTCATGGGCTTTCCAACTGTCCCAACAACCATGTGGTGCTAGAGGTAAGACAGCCTGCATAGGATCTTCATGTGGTGTCAAGTCTGACCACCCTCAAAATGGGGCAAACTAAGAAGGGCAGAGAACATATCAGAAACAGAAAAACCAAGCCATAAAAACACCAAGGAGCTCAAAAAAGCTGACTTTAGGCTAGGAAGAGCAGTTCCCGGAACCTCCCAGGACCAGTGGGGTAATAGCCATAAAGTTCAGGGGAAAGACATGGAATTATCTATGTTTTTATGTTTTTTTTAATTATTGCTAGTTTTGTCCCCCCCCCTTTTATTCACTCTTGTTCTCTTTTTGTCTTGTATCTGCTATTGTTATTCCCCCCAACAATCCAAAATAGGTGTGGGAAGCAAACCTGAGGAGAAAGCAATGGTTCTATAGGGATGGGGGAGGAGGGGGGAGGAATGGAAGCAGGAGGGGAATGGTGAGCAGCAGTTCCATAGACAGGGGAACAACTAGGGAGTTAAAAGCAACAATGAGAAGATCAGGAATTCTGGTGGTGTTGGAGCAACAGCAACTAGATGAGAGGAATTACTAAGAGGCAAAAGAAATGTGGGTATAGTAGGCAGGATGAACTTAAAAGGAAACAGAGGAAAGATCTAGAGAGCAAGCTATATACAGAAAATATAAACATGGGTATGCACTTATGTCAACATATTAACTCATAAAAAGAGATGTATTGGCATATATATGGATATATATAGCAAAACATTGAGTAAGTGGATGGACTTTGGACCTCAGTTCAAGCCCTACACCTACTCAAGATCTCTGTTCTAAAACCCTGGCATTCTGTGATGCTTACCATCTCAATATAATCACTGAAGACAAAAGGGATGAATAGAAAATATGATGAAGAAATATGATGGTGCCTGACTATCAAAAGATATAACATCTGGTGTCTTGAAGGCTTGAAGTTAAACAAGTGGCTATCTAACAGAGAAGCAACAGTTCCACATGGAAGAAGCATACCGTTCTGTGCTAACCCTGAGCATGGCATTAATATGGATAAGAATGCAAGACACATGGAATCCAGGCCAGATAAGTACCTCAGGACCAGAAATGGGAGTAGCAATACCATGAGGGTAGGGGAAATGTGATGGGAGGAGGGAAGAAGGAGGGAACAGATCAAAATTACTGATGATGCATTAACCCCCCACACACACCCAATGTGTTGAACAACAGAAACATGGGTGAAGGGAGACAACGGTCAGAGTAAGATTTGACAACAATAACAATTTATAATTTGTCAAAGGGTCATGAGGGTTGGGGGGAGGGTAAAAAGAGGAGTGGATAGTAAGGGCTCAAATAGAAAGTAAATGTTTAGAAAATGATTATGATAACATATGTTCAAACATGCTTGATACAATTGGTGTATGGAATATTATAAGACCTGTAAGAGCCCCAGTAAAATGATTTTAAAGGAAATAAATGTTCTTTTGAGCAATATCCACTGTGCCTTGGTTAGGATGCCAGTTTCCTGCTGGTTGGTCACCAGAAGGGAGTCAGGACCATCACTCTGATGACTGTTCCTGAATGAGGAGAACTGTGGCGACTGGGGGAGGACGTTCCTTCTCCCAGTGTCCAGAGTCCAGAACTTAAAGCAGGTGACAGAGATTCTTCACTTCTCTCCCTACGGCCTCCAGGTATATATGGGATTGGTGGCATTTCTGGCTCCAGTGTCCTGGCTTACCACACAAGAAGCAGGGTTTTCAAGATCATCTAGCACTGGTCTCTTTAGACAACTGGATGCAGCAATGGCTACCCCAATTACTTTGGCATCATGACCCTTCTTCTTTTCCTCCTCAACAGCACATATTAAAGGTAGCCATTGTAAGTAGTTCCTTTGGATCTGACTGGGGTTCCAGGGGTTTTCTCTGGATTTTTTGTCTAATACAGCTGTTCTCAACCTGTGGGTCACAACCCCTTTAGGGGTCAAATAACTCATTCACTGGGGTCTCCTGATTCACAATGCTAGCAAAAAGAAGTAACAATGAGCATAATTTTATGGTTGGGAGTCACAGTAACATGAAGCACTATATTAAAGGGTCATGGCATTAGGAAGGTTGAGAACCACTGGGCTACTTGCTTGCAAAGACCTGTTGATAAAATGAGTGCTTAAAACTGTCCTTCCCACTTGACTCAGGGTCCAAGTGGGGGAATTTGGTCATAGCCTTGACTAGCCAGCTTTGGGATGTATCTGTGTTTTTGGTGGGTCTGGGTTTGCTCAGACAGCTTAGAAAATTTACCAACTGTATTTGGATTCCTCTCATTTCTTCAATGAGGCAAGTCTGCATTTAATCCTGAACTGCTTGACCAGTATTGCCAACCTGATCTAGTTGATAATACCACATTGGATCCTCATTGGGCACTGCTTGGACCCCATGAGTTAATTGGAGGTTGGTGATCCTCCTATTGTCACCTGATGAAGAGCCTCATTAAGTATTATGAGTCTTTAATCAAGAGAGCAAGTGTGTTCTAGGGTAGTCACTGAATCTTTCCAGATTATGTCAAGCTTGGCCATAAAGCCCTATAAGTCTTCAATATACTGGCCAAAGTCTCCTTGAAGGTCCCTAGCTTATCTTTGAAAATATTTAGGTCTCCCATGCTAAAGAGGACATGAACACAGACCACTTGGTCATTGCCTCTGACCACATCTAATAAAGGTCTTGGGGAAACCTTCAGGTTTTCTGGGTCAATTTCCTCTCCTTACAGGAATGGCTAGTAATAGACGGGTGGGTTTATATGAGGCTCTCAAGTGGCAGTCTGAGCAAATTTCATTTTTGAAATACAAAAGCTTGAAAACCTGACTGTATGGGATTTCATTCTACTCCAATTCATGGTAGCAGCAAAGATATAAGTGCAAAATGGTATTGTATTCTAATGAGCTGCTTGCTGGCCAGAAATTTCCACTCTCCAAGGGGGAGTTGAGGCCCAACTATATCCGAGACAAACATTTCCTTTTCTTTCAGGAGGCACAGTTTAGTCAAGTTCCTTTGTAAAAATCATTTTATTGGGGGCTCATACAATTCTTATCACATTCCATACATCCATCCATTGTGTCAAGCATATTTGTTCAATTGCTGCCCTCATCATTCTGGAAACATTTGCTTTCTACTTTAGACCTTGGTATTAGTTTCTCATTTCCCCTCCCTCATGTACCCTTGATAATTTATAAATTTATAAACCATTATCCTTTTGTCATATCTTACACTGTCTGATGTCTCCCTTCACCCACTTTTCTGATGTCCAGCCCCCATGGGGGAGGTTGTACATGGATCCTTGTAATAGGTTTCCCCTTTCTTGCCCCATCTTCATTTCCCCCTCCCACCACTGGTCCTGAAGGCATCATCTGTCCTGTATTCCCTGTGTCTCCAGTTATTGTCTGTACCAGTGTACATCTTCTGGTCTAGCTTGATTTGTAATGTAGATTTGTGATCATGGTAGTGGGAAGGTAGGGTTGGAGGAAGCATTACAGAACTAGAGGAAAGTTGCATGTTTTATCATTGTTACACTACACCCCGACTGGCTCATATCCTCCCTGAGAATCATCTGGGTTACCTTCATATGGGTTTGGTCCCCAAACTGCACTTCTCCTCATTTACAGTGATATGATTTTTTTGTTCTTTGACACCAGATACCTGATCTCTTCGACATCTTGTGATCACGCAGGTTGGTGTACTTCTTCCATGTAGGATTTGTTGTTTCTGAGCTAGATGGCCACTTGTTTATCTTCAAGCCTTTAAGACCCCAAACATTTTATGTTTTGATGGCCGGGCACCATAAGCTTTTTTCACCACATTTGATTTTGCACACATTTTTCTTCAGTGATCTTATAGGGAATGTGAGCATCATGGAATGGCAGTTTAATAGAGCAAAGAGTTCTTGTATGGAAGGAGTACTTGAGTGTCCATTTATTACATTAACACTAAATGTATAAATATATACACATAGTTCCATATCCCCATCATCGTACATAAATATATTTTCATATGTACATGCCTGTATTTAGACCTCTATAAATGCTCTTTGACTCCTAGTTATTTCCTCTATTTCCTTTTATTTTCTTCTTGTCCTACTGTCATGCTCATCTTTCATTTGAGTTTCAGTGATTTCTCTCAGTTACATTGCCCTTGACCAACCCCTACCAGTTCTCTTACACTATCCTTGCCACTGGTTTTGGTTGTTACCTTGTCCCTGGGTTGGTTAACACCACTTACCTTCCCCCATCTCTCCCTCTCACATGTCTCTCTGGAACCATTGATCCCCTTGTTTTCTCCTCCAGATTATTTACCCAGCCTATCTCATCTAGGTAGACCTGCAAAGATAATAGCAAGACAGAGCAAAATAACGAGACTAAAGAAAACAAAATAATGATAACAACAACAAAACACGGCAACAAAAAGATATGCCTATAAGTAGTTCAAGGTCTGTTGGTTGACCTTTAGGGGTGTTTTCCTGTGGAGTCTGATAGGGTGACACACCATGGCCCCAAAGTCCATTTTTAGTATTCCCTTGGGTGTTCCTTGCTCTGTTCCCATTGCTGTTCTGCTACATGCCCTTAGAGTTTTGCCTCGGTGTGGTGGGGTCAGATTGGGTGCAATTCCGACACTGTGTCTCCAGTGTTGTCCCTTATAGGGTTATGGGTCCGTGAGCAATGTCTTGTCTCCTAGTGGGGGCAGCCATATGTTCCTATCTGTGTATTGGCTGCTCTGAGTGGTGATATCACCTTTAAAGCTTAGTGGTCCAGGATGTGCTCCACTCTCTCTTCCTCCCCCTTTATTTACTCCATGTCCCTTTCCATGAGTTGTATCTTTAATGCTGTCCTCTGAAGTCAATTCTTCTTGGGTAAAGGACAGTTGTCTATGAAGTTGGGATTGGGCTCAGCCCCTCAGACCTCTCTACTGCTTCCCTGCTTCATGTCAGTAGGTTGCATTCACGTCTCAGAGTAATGTGTTAAAGTCTGTTCCCTCTTTCCCTGCGGAGAAGTAAACAATACCTTCCCCTTGGGTGGGTTATTGCCCTGTTCCCCCATACCCCATTTCTCTCTTTTTTTAATCTTTTCTCCCTGCCTTTTTAGTTGGCTACCATATGTAACCCTGGATTTGGTCTGGCCCCTTCCATACTACCTGGAATTCACCCCAGTAATGTTTGCATACAGTAGCTTTTCTCCATGAGCTTTCCCATTGTTTAAAAACTCTCCTCAACAAACTCATTGTTGTAGCATCCCTTTGTGCTTGGCTTACTTCACATAGCATAATTTCCTTCATTTCTACTTCCCATATTGTGACATGATTCATGCATTCATCACTGCCTTTTAGCGATGCATAGTATTCCATTTTATGGATATACCGCCATTTTTTAATCCATTCATCTATTGATGAAAATTTGCATTGTTCCAACAACCTGCAATTGTGAACTGTGAATTGTGAACATTGGAGCACAGATATTTTGCCCTGGTTTGTTTTTTGCCTCTTCTGGGTTTATGCCCAGTAGAGAGATTGCTGGGTCGTATGGTAGCTTAAATTCCATCTATTTTAGATATCGACAAATTCATCTCCAAAGTGGATGTACATACTTAGGGGTCCACCAGCAGTGGATGAGAGTTCCTATCTCACCAGAGCCCTTCCAGCACTTGTTGCTTTCTGATCTTTTGAATTGGACTATATTTGAGGGTGTTATGTGATCTCTCATTGCTGTTTTAATTGGAATTTCTCTTAAGGCTAATGATCAGAAACATTTTATCCTATGTGTATTGGCCATTTAGATTTCTACTCTTGCTAAACTTCAGGTCAGTACCTCTCCTCACTACCTAAATGGGATATTCGTTTTTTTCTCTTTTTGTATGCTAGCAAAGTATTGTAGATTTAGTAATAAGGTCTTTATCTGATGTCTCATTCTTAAACATGTTTTCTAGTCCATGGGCTCTCTTATTACTCTCAGTGAATTTTTTCAATGTACATAGGTGTTTTATCTTGATTGTGTCCCACTTGTCAATTTGTGACACGTTTGTGTCCTTCCCTATTTCTGATAGCCTATGTTTTCCCTGCATCAAAGGTCTCATGTTGGCACCAATTCCCTCATTGATGGCCTTTATAGTTTGGAATTTTAGTTTGAGATCTGTGATCCAACTTGAGTTTACTCATGTGCATGGATTGAGGTAAGGGTCGGCTTCATTTTTCTGCAGATAGATATCCATTTTTTTCCAACACACTTGTTGAAGTTGGCATCTGCTTCCCATTTGAAAATTTGTGGCCCTTTACCAAAGATCAATTGTCTGTATGCTGATGCTTTTATATCTGGATTTTCAGTTCTTTTCCATTGGTCTGAATATCTGTCATTATAATAATACCATATAGTTTTGACCACTGTGGCTATATAATATGTGCTAAAGTAAGCCTTCCTGATGTGTCCTTCTTCCTGCTAATTCTGGGCTGCTTCCCTCTCCATATGAAGTTGGTAATCAGTTTCTTTGAAGAAAGGCAGGGGTAATTATATCAGGATTGCAACGATGGTGTTTGCTTGATGCATTCAGTGGGTCTCTTGTTTGGGAAATACATGTTTAAAAATGCTTAGTGGTTCTTTTTCTAACATTCCCTAGAGCATTATATAGTGCCCTTTCTTATCTCTTTTTATGGTTTGGAAACCTTTATATGTGATTGCTTATTTTTCCCTAGCTTCTCTCATGATTTCCTGCTTTTTCTCAAAGTTGGATAGTTTAACTCTGATGTGCCTTGGTGACCTCTTCTTGGACTCAATCTAGCTTGTGTTCCTTCAACCTCCCGAATGGTATCCTGTTTTTCATTCGTTAAGTTGGGGAAGTTTTCCTCCAGGAATTCTCTGACTATTGTCGCAGATGTCTTCTTTGTTTTGTATTTCTCTGATAACCCAATTATCTGATGTTGTTATGCTTCATAGCATCAGAGTGCTTAGTTTCTTTCAGCTTCTCTGATGATCTTATTAGATTTTAATTCGCATTTGTTAAAATCTGTTTGGCTCTCCTCTAGGTCACTGGTACAGGTATCTGCCGCCTCCAGTATATTAGAAATGTCCGAGAGTCTACTTCTGGTTTTTGTTATTGTGTCCCCAAGCTCTTGCATTTCCCTCTGATTTATGGACTTTATCTCCTCTATCATTTCATCCTTTTTCTGCAATGTTTGCCTCACATCCTGTATGACTCCAAACAGCATCCTGAAAATATTTTTCTGAGGTAAATCAAAGTCTGCTTCTTCTATACACGTTGTTAGATTCTGGACATCTGCTATTTTCTTTTGTTTCTCCAGTTTTTTTTTTTATTGAGGTCATTGGAGCTGATGGCTGTTTGCATTTCATTGCTTTAGAGGATCCAGTTGTCATTCTCCTGAGAGTCGAATTGCACTGACTATTTCTGGTGACTCATAGGACTGATTCTTTGAACTGCCTGCAGCTAATTTCACAATGGCATTTGTCTACCACTTTACCCACCTGTGGCCTCCCTCTTTTCTGAGTCAACCAGTATTCTGTTACTTGGAGGGCAAGTTGGATGGTCCTCTCAGGGGACACTTGTTGGATTGTTATGGAGCCACGAGGATGGTGTTGTACTGAGTAATCTCACAAGAAGCTTTAATGGTGTAGCCCACAACAGCTTGGGTGCTGCAGAGGGCATGCAGGGATGTCCAGTGCAACAGGAGTACCACAGAAGACTGGTGGATTGCCAGCTTTGGTGTAGAGCACATCAAATGATGGGTAGAATTTCCTTACTGAGGTAGATTGTTAGAGGTTGATTAGTTTCCCATAGCAGTGTGAAACATTGGTGAGTGTTGGCCGAGCTGCCTTAGGCTGTGTGAAGCATTGAGGTAGGCGAGAGAAAATTCCTTCAGTCACATGGGACCACAGAGAATGAATGGCAGCTCCCCCAGCTACACAGGCAGGATTTCCCCTAAAGAAGGTGAGCGGGATTTCTCAGTCAAATGTCAAGCATTACAAATTATGGGCAGGTGAAATTTCCCTGGAAGAACTTGGGCATGATATCCCCTGGCAGAAGTTGCCTTCCCCTAGCCTTGGGTTACACTGCAGAAGGCAAAACACTCCCAGCTGAGTGGAAGGCAGGTGAACATACCTTAGGATAAGGCCTGAATTTGGGCAGTAATGTGAGAAAAAAGAGAAGAGAAAAAGGAAAAAAACAAACTAAGCCCACTGAGACTCTGGGGAGATAGAGAAGTGAGGAAAGCAAAAGTAACAATGTAGCTGAGCTTGGAGTCCTGACGTGGAGCTGGAGGGGCTTATTACCTGCCCTGAGGTGCTGGCAAGCTCTGGCTGTGCTGAAAAAATGTCCCTGTGCCGGCACCAAATGACCCTGGCTCCGGCCAAGACAGTGGCTGGGCTAAGGTCAAACCCTACCCAGCCTCCAACGTGATAAGTCAAAAACCCCAGCCCTTCAAAATGTAGTCTAACTGTGTCTACTTATCTTTATGATGATGCTCCTCCTGTGACCCGACAGTGTGGAATTTTCCTTTTAGTAACTCTCCTGAGCTGATTTCTGTGGACTCCCTCTGGTAAGTTACTCAGTCGTCATCTTCCCCGAAATCCCTAGTGGGGTTTGCAATCTAATGGGACTTATGCAAGATGATTTTGTCCCTTGATTGCAAAACCTGAAGAGAAAAGAAGGGAACCGTACAAGAGAGAGCAGGGGAAAAAAGAAAGGAAAACCTGTTTCTCTTTAAAGTTCTCATAAAAATAAGACATAGAAGATGAAACAGCAAAAGAAAACAAAATGACGACGACAACAACAACAAAACCAATGTCCAGAAAAAATATATAAATGAGAAAAATAACAATAATAAAAAGTCTGTAAGTAGTTGAAGGTTTGTTTGTTGTCTTCTAGGAGTGTCCTCTGGGACACGTGGAGTGCCATGTCCTGGAACAAACTCTTGGGACCTCTCTGTGCTACTACCCCCCACTGCTCTTCCAAATACCCTTAGTGTTTACCTTGGTGTGGTTGGGTCAGACCAGGCACAACTTTGACATTGTGTCTCCAGTGTTGTGGCCCATTGGGCCATTTATCTCCTTTGTCACTCAGCTTGGACTTATTAATTATAACATAGGCTAATCTGTGTACTAGTTTATATTCTCCAACTACCACATCCTCCAACGTCTCAGAATCCTTACTCCCCATCTTAATGAAAGACTCTTCCATGTAAATAAGCAAAACCTATAACACCCTTATTAAAATCAATTTTATAATATATAAAAATATTATATTACCCAGAAGGCCACCTATTACTACTATCACATAAAATTTGCTTTTGTGCCCCTATCCACCACTCACACTGCACCCTAAACTGTATCACTTATTCCTGATCTTCAAGCAATATGATCTCCAACCCCATACTGGTCCTTTGTCCTTTAAACTGAAGAGTCAAATGCAATGCACAACTCAGAAGCTTACACACCACCTACAACTTGAACACCATGCCTCTCAAACAGCACTTAACTGCAGTAGCCACAAAAAATTTGGAAATCTAACAGTTGATGAAAATGGACTGCACAAAAAAAAGAAGTCCTGACAATACTACAAAGAAAAATGCAGGCAATTGATCTTTGGATCTATAAAATGATTGGGGGATCAATTATGTAAGCAAAGAAATCTATTGAGATACTAAAAACCACAAATTGAAAGAGATCTAGAAACTAAGCAATGAGATAATAGAACTAAAAAACACAGTATGGACTTTGAGAAATAGATTGGACGAAAGGGGAAATTGAATCAGTGAACTTGAAGACAACCATGAAGACCAGACAAGATGAAAAAAAAGCAAACACAATCTGATGGAAGCCTGAGAATAATATGGAATTGCATGAAGAGGAACAACCTACATGCCACCAGAAAATTAAAAAAAAACCCTATAGATAATAAGGTAAGCAAATTCATGGAGGAAATTTACACATTATCAAAAAGGAGAAGAGAATAATTATACAGCAGAGATAACTTAAAATGGATTATATCCGAGGGGAATGGTGGCAGGGGAATCATGATATGTAGTAGTCAAATTATTCAATTTCATGGACATGGAAAAAGGAGAGAATTTTGAGAGCAGCAAGAGAAAAAAAATCAAAACAAAATAGTCATCTACAAATGAAAAACGGTAAGGATAAGCTCATGCTTCTAATCTAAAACCATGCAGAATAGAAGACAATGAAGCCACATGTACCAAACTTCAAAAAAAGAAAGAACTACCATATCCTGTATTCCAGAAAACTATACATTAAATAGGAATGAGAAAGAAAACTCATCCCCCCCAAATTAAATATTTAATAATTCTCAAAACAAAATCTAACATTACAAAAAAGGGAAATTAACTGGATTTCTATAGTCAGAAAATCAATAATAGCAGCAAACCAACATGAGACCACCACAATGTATCACATCACCCAGAAATTAACACACTGAAAACAATACCCCTAAACAATACAGCTCTAAAAGGGAAACACCACAAAAACAATGCAGATCTAGAATGGGAATGAAGACAGGAATAAACCATCCGCCTCCCAACCCCACTTCTACCCCCTCCCACAAAAAAGGGTAAAAAGTACCAAACACAACAGCAGCTAGCTCATATAGATAAATAATAACATTAAATGATAGGGAGCTAAATTCACCAATTAAAAGACAAAGACTAAGAGACTGGATTAGGAAAAACCCAAAACTGATAGTCTAAGGATGAAGAAAATGTTACCAAAAATGGTAACCAAAAAAAAAAAAAAAAAAACAAGCAGGTGTGTCATTGTTAATTTCAAACAAAATAGATTTTAAAGTAAACAAAACAATTAGAGACAAGATTGGACACTACTGAATGATCAGATGCTCAAGTGGCCCCAAATACACAGCCATAATAAGCATATGCACCCAATGAAATTGTCAAGTAAGTTAAAAAAAAAAATCAATTTAACAGCTGAGCCGCAGTGGCATAGTGTTTGTGTGCGGGATGGCAGCCCATAGGGTTGGTGGTTTATATCCAGCAGCAGCTCTCCAGAAGCAAGACTGGGCCTCCTACTCCCACCAGGGGGCAGTGATGCCCACAAAAAATTAGATTAACAATAATAGTAGGAGACTTCAATACACCACTCTCAAGGAAAGACAGATCAACAGGAAACAAAATGAATAAAGAAACTAAAGAATTGAACAACACTCAAACACCTCAGGCACCTAAATATTTACAGATATCTCCAAACAATAAAATAAATATGCGTTCTTCCCCAATACAGATGGAAAGTTTCCTAAAACAGAGCACATGCTAGACTATAAAGGAAGTCTTCACAAATTCAAACACATAGAGATCATCCAAACCATCTTTGTAGACCACAGTATCATAACACTGAAAATCAATAAGAATATAAAGGCAAACAAATGGAGATTCAACAATACACTATTTAAGACTGGTATTAGCCAATATTGGAAATGAAATTAAGATGTTCCTTGAAGCAAATGAGAATAATCATTCAATATACCCAAACTTATGCGACATAGCAATAGCAGATATCAGAAGAGAATTTATAGCAATCAATTGACACTTTAAAAAGAAGAGAAAATCATTTTTAACACTTTAACACACCTCCAGCAATTAGAACAAGGGAAAGGGCATAAACTCTCCAACACTAGAATAAAAGAAGTCCTAAAAATCAGAGCAGAAGTCTATGATCTGGAAAACAAAAATGATGGAAAAACTCAACAAACAAGAAGTTAGTTATTGGAAAGGATCAGCAAATGTGAACAAAGGAAAAGAATGAGTAGAAACAAATACCTAGAATTTTAGTTGAAAAGGCAGATATCACAACAGATCCAAATGAAATAAAAGGAATACGATTTGAAAATCTAGAAGACATGAACTAATATCTAGAAATACACTTTCTACCCAAATTAATGCAGATAGACATAAAAAACTTGAGTAGACCCATAAAAATGAAGAAATACACAAGGTCATCAAGAAATTCTCAACCAAGGAAAAACAAGGTCTAGGTGGCCTCACAGGGGAATTCTTCCAAATATTCAAGAAAGAGATGTCACCAATTCTACATAATTCACCAATTTTAGAATATAGAAAGGGGCAATAAACCCTTAAATATCATTAAGTCAGCATAAACCTGATTCCAAAATCAAAGACCTCACAAATGTAGAAAACTACAGACCAGTATCCCACATGGATATACATGCAAAATTCCTCAACTAATTCTTAGCCCAAAGAATTCAGCATATCACAAAAATAATTCATCTCGATCCAGTGAGATTCATACCACAGATGCAAGGATGGTTCAACATTTGACAAACAATGTAATCCATCACATTAACAAGATAAAGAATATGAATTACATGATCCTTTTAATCCTTGCAGAAAAGGCATTTGGCACACCCAACATGCACTTTTAATAAAAATACTAAGTAAGAGAGGAAACGAAGACAAATTCCTCAGCATAGTAAAACCTGTATATGAAAAACTGCTAGTCAAAATCACATTCAAAGGTGAAAAACTGAAAACATGCTCACTGAAAACAGGAACTAGGCAAGGAGTTCCCTTATCTCCACTCTTATTCAACATTGCTATGGAAGACTTAATCAGAACCATTAGACAATAACAAGAAATTGAAACAATGTAATTAGGCAAAGAAGCCAAGCATTTGTTATTTGCAAATGGTAAGATTGTATAGAGAAAATGCCAGTCTCCACCAAAAGAAATAGTTGAGGCATTCAGCAAAGGAGGAGTATACAAGATTAATGAAAAAAATCAAACAGATTCCTCCATGTCAGCAAAATGAATTCTGAAAAAGACATCAAGAAAACAACATCATTCACAATAGCACTTGGAAGTTCAAATACCATATTTTTCAGTCCATAAGATACATTTTTTGCCTCCAAAATGGGGGGAAAATGAGGATGCATCTCATTGTCTGAAGATATAGTACTCCAGAATATTTGTTTATGATCCCAGGCACCCACTTACTGTCCACTGCTGTTCGCATGCTGTGGATTGCTGTGTGTTCAGGGAAGACCTGCCTCGTGGAGTCTCAAGGTATGTCAGGTGACAATGATCTTCACAGCGCACACTCCCCTTATTTGTTAATGAAAGTGATGATAGTTCTTAACACCAATGTTGAGTTGATGCTATATTTCACTTTATTTTAATAAATATTTAAATATACAGGGACTATTTGGTTTAGAATATTTTTCTCTTGCTTTCCTGTTCTAAAAGCTGGGTGCATCTTATGGTCAGGTGGGTCTTATGGTCCAAAACCTAACGGACCTAGAAATAAACCCAACCAAAGAGTCAAAAGACCTGTGCATAGAAAACTTGTGCAAGACCAGACTGAGTAGAGAAGCAAATCCAGTGATGCTCATATATTTGTAACAGAGAGCTTTATATCAGAAAGTAACCATATATCAAGCAAACATCCCAATCCAAATCAAGTCCATAAATCCAAATCTACTCCATAGATTCCTTTTCAGACTTACACAGTCACATGCAATGATGTTGACTGCAGGAAGATCACCGTCTGGTGGATGCAGATTCTTATAGATCCAGCGACAGTGGAAGCATCAGAAAACTCTGACAGGTCTCAAGAGTGAATCAACAGTTTGAAGGTGAAGGCAGAAAGACATAGGGACCTTTGTCTAGACAGCCATTTATCTTGGTCACACCTCCAAAGGGGCTGCAGCATCATTGACAGTTAGACACTACCCATATCTCCCTACAGATACCTATTTGGCACAAAGAACCTAATTATCACAAACTACAGAACATTATTATAAGAAACCAAAAGTGACCTCACAAACGAAGAAATATCTCAATGTTCATAAGTAGGAGGACTCAATATTGTGAAAACGTCAATACTGCCTAAAGCAATGTATAAATGCAATGTAATCTTGATCCAAATAATAATATAATTCTTTAAAGAAATGGAGACACTAGTTATAAACTTCATATGGAAGAAGAAGAGGCTCACAATAAGCAAAAAACCTCTTGGAAAGAACAATGTAGAAGACCTTGCACAACCAACTTCAAAACCTACTACACAGGCACAGTTGTCAAAAACAGTCTAGTTCTGGTATAATGGCAGATACCTAGACCAGTAGAACAGTATAGAAAACCCAGAAAAAATAATCTTCCTAAATACTACTGGTTTTTGACAAAGGACCTATAAAATATTAAATGGGGAGTGCCCTCTTCAACATATGGCACTGCAAAATCTGGATATCCATCTGCAGAAGAATGAAAAAGGACCATATCTCACCCCATGTCCAACAACAAACTCAAGATGGCTCAGAGACCTAAATGTAAACCCTAAGATTATCAAACTCATTCATGAGAAAATTGGGACAAACTTAAGGGCATTCAGGGCATACATGGATTAACAGATATTTTTAAAAGAAGCACACACAGTGGAAGACAAAAGAGATGATTGGGACCTGAGAGTTGGAAGAGAGGAAAGTAAAAGGAAATAGAGGAAGACAAGGAGGCAACTGGCATTTCTAAAGATCTAAATACAGGCACATACAATGTAAATATATTTTATATAACAATATGAAAATAGATCTAGGTACATATTAAGCATTAAGGTAGCAGATGGACATTGGGGGCCTTGACTCAAGAACAATGCAAGAACACTTTTGCCCTCAATGCAAGAACACTGTTATAATAATCCAGCATTCTGTGATGCTCACTTCCCTGACAAGATTGCTGATGATGAAATGGGTGTTTAAGCAAATGTGGTGAAGAAAGCTGATGGTGCCCAGCTATTAAAAATATATAGCGTCTAGAGTCTTAAAGGCTTGAAGATAAACAAGTGATCATCTAGCTGAGAAACAACAGAGATCACATGGAAGAAGCACACCAGCCTGTGTGATCATGAATTGCTGATGAGATCAGGTATCAGACATCTAAGACCCAGAATTCTAAAAAAAAATCATATCATGTTAATGAGAGGGATCACTGAGTGGAGATCCACAGCCCATCTGTAGGTAATTGGACATGCCCTCACAGAAAGCTCACAAGGAAGAGACAAGCCGGTTAGGGTGCAGTATAGCACTGATGAAACACACAAAACTTTTATAGTTCTTTAATGCCCCCCCCCACTATCATGACTATCATGACCTCAATTCTACCTTAAAAATTGGACTAGAAAAGAGCATGTACATTGGTACAGATAAGAGCTTGGAGCAAGTGAATCCAGGACGGTTTGAACCCCTTGGGACCAGTAATGAGAAAAGAGATACCAGGAGAGTAAGCATAAGGTGGGGCCAAAAGAGGGAAATGATCACAATGATCTACATATATCCCCCTCTCAGGAGGATATACAACAGAAAAGAAGGTGAAGGGAGACAGTGGTCAGTGAAAGACATGAAAAAAATACAGAAATCATCAATGGTTCATGCAGAAAGAAAATGAGGAGCTGATATCAAGGACTCAAGTAGAAAGTAAATGTTTTGAAAATGATGATGGCAGCATATGTCCATATATGCTTGACACATTGGATGTACATATTGATGGTAATGAGCTGTAAAAGCTCCCAATAGAATGATTTATATAAAAACATTTATGTACATCAAAGAACTTCATCAAAAGAATAAAATGAGAGTCCACATAATGAGAAAATTTTCTTTCCTATGACATAAGGAATAAGGGATTAATTACTAAAATTTATAGAATTCTGCAACACCTCAATAGTAATATAAAAGTCAAAACAAATAATCCACTGAAAAGGAGGGAACTGACCTGAAAGAACAATTCACAAAGGACGACACTTGAATGGCTAACAAGCACATGAGGAAATGCCCTCATTCACTAGTCATCTGAGAAATGAAAATGTGATGGATACCAACCTACACCCACAACCATAGTCCAATTGAACAAACAAACAGTATAACAAACACTAGAGAGGTTATGGAGATATTGGAATGCTTGTATACTACTGGTGGGTTTGTAAATTTATACAGCCTTGTGGAAATCGATATAACAATACCGTGAACAACTGCCCAGATAAATGCTGTAAAACCCAGCATATCATTTATGGGCATATAGCCCAAAGAAATAAAACACAGCACACCACTAGATGTATGCCCTTCCACATTCATTGTAACTTAGTTCAGGAAAGCAACAAGTTGGAAACCATTCATAATTCATATCTAGAAGAATGGATAAAAAGTGTCACTTATTCAAATATATAATAATACCAAAAAAAGCTGTGAAACCACAAAATATCTCATGACGTGGATGTATTTGGAATCCACTATGCTGAGTGGAATTAGTTAGTCATGACAAGACAAATATTGTATGAGTCTACTACTATAAGGATAAACATCAAGATGAAGGCAAATTCATGTTTTTAGGACATGCAATCCACAAATCCAGTCTGTGAAGCAATGTGATCGAGAGCTTGACGTGTACCCAGGAAACACACAACATTCTCTCTTGATGTTATGACTTTGACAGAGGAGATTTGACTTCTATTTGGGTCAGATATTTAGGAGCAGGAGAGAGAGAGAGAGAGAGAGAGAGAGAGAGAGAGAGAGAGAGAGAGAGAGAGAGAGAGAGAGAGAGGATCTTTTAACTGCTGCCATATAAAATTGTGCTAAGGTCACTCTAAACCAGACGACATTTCTACTAGAGGCATGAGTGATCCTGATGGAAAAATCAAGTCAAGGGGGAAAGTGGGGAGCATACACATCTTGGAGAAGTGAAGTGAATTCCTGTTGGCAGAAAAATGGGGAGAATCAACCTCCCAATGGGAACAATAACAACAGTTGTGTGGCTCTCACAGAGAGATTTTGCCTTGTACTATGCTTCCAGTGAAGCACATTAATCCTAGTATTTATATAGGCCCTGGTGGTCAAAGTGTGTTCCATGGACTCCTGGGATTTTAGGACCTGGGCTTTTGAGGTGCACAGAATCCTCCACGGGTCATTCCAGAGGAACATGCTACAGAAACCCCACTAGGTGAACTGAGCTCTTCCTCAAATGTACTTGTCACTCTTGGAATTAAGTCCCAAACTGCATAGTGTATGGAGAAGCAGAGGACAGCTATACCAAGAGTATAGAACTGGCAACAGGTGTGCTGCCATTTACCAGGTCTATGCCCTACAAACCTTATTAGACTATATATTCTTCTGGTAGACATGGTTCTACTGCTGTCATTGAATACTGTAAGGTTTACCTTACCACTGACCTCCATTTTTGTGTGTAAATTGTGTCCAGTCACTTACAGAGTTAATCTGTACAAGCTGATACTCCATGTATTGTGATTTGTACAAGCTGAGACTCCAAGTATTGTGATTTGTAGCATCTACGCCTATTTAATCTCTTTTTCTCTATACTGTTTTAAATACTTTATCACAGGTTAAATTAATGACACTATCAACAGAATGACCATTTGCTCCAGGGAGACAATTGATAATCTTCTTTATAATAAAATGACAGATATGTCTCTAAGGTATACTAAAAGCATATAAACCATAGATATAAGAATGGATTCAGGTCTCACACTTAATCCTAGCCCCGGTCTAGGAAAAATCAGTACATATGGTGTCATGGCACTTCTTGATATTTGCCCTCATGAAGAGATTGTGGTCGATATGAGTGCTATAGAAAAATGTGACGAAGAATTTAGCTGGAGCCTGGCTCTCAGAAAGCATAGCTTTTGTGGTCTTAAAGATTTGACTTCAAAGAGACAACCATCTAACTGAGATATCAACTCAACCCACATGGAAAAATTACAATAGCCTGTGTGTTCCAAGGATTGTAAATAATGTGACCCAAAGTATCAGAGCATACATTTTGAGCTCCTGGTTTGCAGAATTTGTGGATGACCGTGGAAGGCAAAAACCCATTTACAGGATCTGCACCAAGATCTGCATGTAATCATGCATGGGGGCAGTTCTATCCTGTCCTGCAGGGTTGCCGTGAACCAGAGTCAACTTGATAGGCAAAGAAGCTATGGATACAGACAGCCTGCTTCAGGAGCATTTATATTTTATCTTCACTTCAGCATGCGGCAACAATACTTGACAAGTTAAATGAGTTCCAGCACATCATATGTGCCCGCCCTCCCCATATGATCGCTGAAGACAAATGCTTGCAGGGGCAAACAGGGTGGGGGAAGCTGATGTTGCCTGGCTACCAAATTATAAAGCCTCGGGAGTTTTAAAAGCTTGAAGGCAAACAAGCGAGCATCTAGCTCAGAGGCAGCAAAGCCCAAATGGAAGAAACTCATCAACCTGTGTAATTATGAGGGGTAGGAGGAAGCAGGTATCAAGCATCAAAGAAAAGAATCACATCTCTATGAATGAGGGGAAGTGCATGGTAGGCAACAAGGGCCCATTTGTGGGCAATTGGACACACCTTTATGGAAGCGTAGTGGGGAGGAGATGGGGCAGGTAGGGTGTGCAGTGAAGTAGCAATGAAACATACAAATTTCTTCTAGTTCTTAAATGTTTCATCCCCCCCAACGGTCATGATCCCAATTCTACCTTACACTGGCACAGATGGAAATACAGAGAACCCAGGACAGATGAACCCCTCAGGACCAGTAGTGAAAGTGGAACTATCGGATGGGAGGAGGCAAGGGAAGGGAGAGAAGGGGAGCCAATTATGAGAATCTCACATAACCTCCTATCTGGAGGATGGATAGCGGAGGAGTGGGCAAGGGGAGATGTTGGACAGTGTAAGATATGACAAAAGAATAATAATTTATAAGTTTTGAGGGTTGGTGCACAAGGGGGAGCAAGGAGGGAGGGGAAAAGAGGAAAAGCTGATGTCAAGGGCTCAAGTACAAAAGCCGGTATTTGGAGATTAATGAAGGCAACAGGCATATGGAGGTGCCTGGCACATTTTATGTTGTGATAAGTGATGCATGAGCACCAATAAAATGATTAAAATAAAAAATTAAATGTTCTTAAAATTAAAAAAAAATGAGTTCTAGCTTACAATTCAAATAACTGTCTATTGGGAATGTATGTTAAGACCTAACTATCCCTGATAGTTTATGTGCGTAACAGAGATGAAAATAGCCATGGAGATTTTCCACTTGTGATTGTAACCTCAAACCCCTTCAAGGACCAACAGACATCATAAGTATTTGAACCATGCATAATGTGAGATTAGTAGAGTGATGTGACAGACTGGGAATGAACTGTCACCAAATGCCATTCAATCACTTTGTTTGAATATACTGACCAGGCCGAGCAAAAATGAATCTAAAATCTAGATTCCATCTGCATTTAACTTAGCTTTTGATATTTAAAAGTACAAATGTTAAATTTTTCAAGTATTGCAAGGCGCATTCGTGTGGTGGAGTGTCAAGATAACTTGATATTAAAGGACCAGATGAAATATCCTGACCCCCCCCTCCCCAATTATATCAAGGTTCCTGGAAACTCTATTCCAGAGATTTATCAGAGAGCATTTCAGCTAGGTTACTTCTAAATGCCCCTTTTAAAAAGACATCTCAATTACCCTTTTGGCTTCCTTGACAATTTTAGGTTCATTACTTTCGTATTTGCCTAGGAAATGGCTTGTATTTGTTCTTATGATTTGCAGAGCTATGAGGTGATGCTCCTCCAGGATGTGTTGCTCATTTTCACTGTGACTACAGATGTTCCCAGCAGAGTGCCAGCATTTGTAGCTCTAGCTTGTGAGTGTACTTGGACATCTTTCTCACATTTCTCTAATGCTGAGAAGCACTCCCCCTGGGCTTCTGTGAGCTGTGATTAGTCTTCCTGTATGATATAGAAGATCACATAGAAGGAAAGACTCAAGATTAATGAATAAATATGCAGTTTAATTTTACTTTTGAGAGTTCAGCACTTAGTACCATTGTCTTATATTGTGCAGAAATATATAGTACTTGAAAAACGACCCTAGAAATGATAACAAAGTATATTTTTAAAGAAATATGAGGGAAAAAAAGAAATATGAGGTTGTGATTGGATTACATATGACAGTTAATGCCCTTGACAGGATTACATTCAGGAATGATAGAAAATTATCTGATGTTTATCATAAGCACAGTCCTACTGCTAGTACTAAATTGACATTTTTGTCTGAATTCAGACCCAGTTCCTCTTAACTAATTTGTAAAGGTTTTGCTTGCATTCTATCAAACTAAGTTAGTCAAATACCATTGGTAAACTTCATTTGTATAACACAATCTGTCAAATTTAGTGATGGGAAGAATAGCAAAAAACAGACAAAGTCATTGCTCTGGGTAAGTCTTACATAAGTAGACAAAGAACAATGCAGGTAGAACACTAATTCTCCCTTGTACTCACGTGGAGTTTTACCTTTGATGATATGTCTCTTTATGTCTGGTTCCACTCTCCCAGTGAACCTTGCGTGGGAAAATGGGTCTGTTTTGTGGTGTGGATTATGAAGTACTACTACAAAAGCATATAAATGAAAGAATGGTGCTTGAAAATCTCTCAGAAGAATCCATTCTATTACAGACAATTCAACAGACCACTGTTGTGTTACAGTCAGCTCTGGCAATGCCTGAAGCAAAATCTAACCATTTGTGCATTGTATCAGTAGGCCTGGGCATAATTAACCTTACTGGAAATCTAGCATATGGATGGTCCCATGCTCAGTAAATTTTATAATTAGTAAAACAGAGGGAAGTTGAGTTCCATATTATAGATTCAGAAGATATTTTCACTTTACTATCAGTTCCAAATCCCAAACCAAATTCACTACCATTAGGTAGCATCCAACTTTCAATTATGTTATATAGGGTGTCCAGGACTATAGATCTTACATAAGCAGATAGTCTCATCATTTCTCAGGGGAGCAATAGGTTTGAACTGCCCACCTTGTGGTTCATGCCCAATCTCTAATCTATTTTCACCACCAGGACTCCTTTGCTCTTGATTCCAGAAAATCTAAACCCACTGTCCTGGAGTTGATTCCAACCCATAATCCACTATACCATCAGAGCTTTCTAGAACAAAATTTAGTGAGTACAAATTTAGTATTTTACACTTTACAATATAATTTTTCCATCTACACAACACTTGGCAAATTTGCTACTGTTCCGTTGAAAAGGTAAGATAACAGACATGAAGGAGTTAAATGGTTTTTGCATTTTGGGTTTGCCACCCAGCCTCAGAGTCTAAATTTCTTAATCTGTAATGTGCAGAAATGAAAAGGTTATTCCAATGAACCATTTCAGTGTTGGCCTCTATGACACCTCATAGATCTGTTACGAAGATTTAAGAAGAGAAAGAAACACAGTAAAAAGTCAACATGCTATGCTATAAAATAAAATCTCAGCACACTCACATTGAAATTTTGGAGCTTCTTTATTATCTCAAGTGACAAGTCTTCACTATGTACAATATTTTTTGGACCATAAGACACACACCCACAAAGTGGGGGAAAAACAGGGTGTATCTTATGGTCTGAAGGTGCGGTACCCCAGAACATTTTAGTATACTGGCACTATTTGGTTCAGAATATATTTTTCTTGTTTTCCTGCTCTAAAAACTGGGCATGTCTTACGGTCAGGTGTGTCTTATAGTCTGAAAAATATGGTAGTTGTTTCTAAACGTGCAAAATACATATACAAAAGTGCATGTATATGTATGTATTGAGAAATTAGGAACTTTAGAAAATTAAACAATGTCTTTGTATTATGAGTACTCAGAATATAATTGGATTTTCACCATCAATAGATATTATTTCATTATTCATATCAGAATCTAATTCAGTTATGCCTTGTTTTTGTTGTTGTTTTTTGTCAAAATAAGACCTACTTGAAGTATTATGGAGAACAAATGAAAATAAACCTGAAGTAAATGAAATGTTACTTAACGCAGTCAAGATTCTTCAAGTTGTCTCTTCAGTTTTATCATTGGCCTAGTACTGTGAGGAAACTAAATTCACTTTGTGTTTCCGTCTGGAATTTAAAGCAGATTGGCTCTGAGTTAATTAAAACGGAAGATCCTTTTCATAGCTTACTCCCTTCCCTTCCCAAAAATCAACCTCCCCACAATGTCAACCAAATTGTAGAATACTAAAGCCTTTCACTACTGAATTTCTTGTACTAATTAGGCAATTAGGCCCAAGAAGCTTTTTGGCCTGGGTAAATGGCTTACATATGCAATCTCCAATCCAGCAGATTCCAATTAAAGAACATGTATTAATAATGTGAGTGGAGAGCCATTTTGAATTGTGGGCAGCATTGTATATATACTTATATATATTATTGTATATATATTTATATATATAATATATGTAATGAAGTTTTGCATTTCCAAGAAACAGTTTTATATGTGTTTGAGGGAGGTAAGAGGTATTTTTACAGACAGTGAAGGAAAAATCACTTTGATCTGTTCATATATTTAAATAATGAAATAATATTTATTGACAGTCTTCAAAACCTAAAGTTTGACTCCAACCAGAAGGTCTGAAATAGATTTTTGGAAATAAGTTGTCACTTAACATAATTGCTAGTTTAAAGATAGGCTATCTTTAACACATGCTCTATGTTACAATAATACAAGCTTTATTAGTGATATTTGAGATTAAGAATGAAGACCCCTTTTCTTTCAACCGTTATATAAAATGCTTGACTCCTTTTTTTGTCCAAAAGACGTGTATATTATTGAATGAGAAGAATTTTTAAATCCAGATTAAAATCATCTCTATGCATTAAAAATTATATATTCTGTAGGAAATAATAGCAAATAAGGGTAATTATGGCTAAGGAGCGTGTGTTGAGAAATAAAGAAAAAAGACATTTGGGTAGTGCAAGGTAAATCAGGGAGCATCTTTGTCTCTCTTCCTTTAAAATAACCACTCTAAAATAGTGAAAACAAAACAAAGCTAAAACTAAATAGGAAACTATAATGAAACTAAAAGGTTTTGATATTCTTTAACAGTTATAGATATTTAATTGACTTTATTAATTTGCTGTATTTAAACACATACTTGTTTGTGTAAAGAATTGAAAGAAAAACCACACTAGAAAGTAAGAGTTGAGTTTGGATTTTGTGGCTATCTTTCAGAAAACAGCATTATAACTAATTTTTTAGTCTCTCTTCCAACTACACCTTGCAGCTGTCCTTTGGAATTGAGACCATGTATTGCAGAAGAGGTTCTGAAATCACTGTCAAAATATTTTTTAGCATGCTGTATTAACCGTAATGCCACAATTCTATTATTGTTACATTCTTTAACTGTAGTAGTTGGGAATATTAAAAATAATCTGACAAATTAAAAAGGAAATACACAATAATGACTAAATCAATGAACCAACAAGGATTATTATTATTATTTTGATTTTTAAAATTAACTATCTTTGTTGAAATAAAATCGCAGATTAAGTGTGACCATCCCCAATTAGATTACAAAATACAGCCCAACCACTGCTTTAGGAGATTAAATACAGATGCTTTTTCATAAAGGGAACTGGGAATTCACCTGGGTACTCAATTTTGTGACCTCAAAGCTGTTGCACTGGTTACAGGGGTATGCATTTAGGTGAGATCCACACCTGGTAGTAATGATGAAAATACGCTGGAATGTTTAAGATCACATCAAGTTGACATGATCAGCAGCAAGTGTACAACATAACCTGGAACTGAGAATAAAAGAGTTACTACATTTGAGCGCCAGGTGCGAAGGAAAAGAATTTATTGTACTGTATTGATTATGTCTTGTTCTAATCCCTTAAATCTCGGCAAGAATTCACCTGACAGAACTAAGTTAATAGCAAAGGCTTGTGAGAATGACTGACACATGTTTCTGAGGAAATTGACTGTACAGATCATTTCAGTTATTAACACACATGTGACATGTGTGAATTGGAATAAAGCTAAGTGGCTACTGTTCTGCTATGTCTTTTCTCCTTCTTCCTGTTTGCTGTAGCTTTTATAAAGTTATATTTGTTCTGAATAAAAGAAAGGAAACTCCTTTCCATGAATCTACTATGTTCCCTATCATCCTTAACACATGGCGGACGGATCCCGAGTTTATTTGGTCTTTAATGTGCTAACTTGCACATAGGTTTTGGATTTCCACCCCTTTACATTGATTTGGTTGCTTGATTTTTAACTTCTTGATTTTAAAATATCCGGTCTTTAATGTGGTTAAGTTAAATGTATATATTACAAAAAAGAACTATGTACACCCATATTTCACTATAGTATGCTTTTTATTATGTATGATTATTTTCTGTGTGGACTCTGGATTGGGTAGTGACAACTTCCATTTCCAGACAAGCATGAGTCTAATTTTCTTGGTTTTTTATAAAATGAATATAGACAATTTTGGTAGATAATAAGAACTAATTATTATAAAGTACTTTACATTTCCAGAGTCCTTCATTATATGAGAGCCCTAATGGCATAGTGGGCTGGTAGCCAAAAGGACCAAGATTCAAAGTCACCACTTGTTCCACAGGAAAAAGATGAGGCTGTCTGCTTCTGTCAAATTTGAAGTTTCAGATATTCAAAAGGGCAGTTCGATTCTGTTCTATAGGATCAGCATGAATCAGAATTGACACAATGACAGTGGGTTTGGATAGTGGATATACAGAGCAAGGTCTTTTCAGCTCCATCACTCATACTCCTTTTATTATAACACATGATTTCTTTGTTTTTTTTTGGGGGGGGCATCACTGCCCTCTGGCGGTGGGAGTAGGAGACCCAGCCTTTGCTCCTGTGGAGCCACTGCTGGAATTGAACCTCCATTCCAGTGGGCTGCAGTCCCATGCACAACCACTATGCCACCGGGTCTCAGTCAACCCATGATTTCTTAAATATACGAGTCTTCTCACTCAAGAAGCTACACACACACACACACACACACACACTCATATCCCTTTTACACAGTTATAATCAGTATAATAGCTATGCCCTATCTTATGATATGTCAATTATTACTTTGTTTTGAAATTTGAGTTTTGCAATATTCCACTCATTTATTCACACATTTAAGACAAGAGTTTTCTAAGAGGGTTATTTTTCACAAATAAGAATTAATAGTAAGATTTAGCACTTAAGGGATGTTTCCTGTACTTCAGTTTCTATGCTCAAGGTTTTCCAAATCTTATGATAGGGGTTGAAATCCATGAAATGCTCCCCAGAAGAATTATGAATAAGTCTGTTCCTAAATAGTTAAGCTCTTAGAAATCTTAGAGGGTGGCCATAAGTTGGAATTATTTCAAATCAGTGAATTAGGGTTTGGGGATCTCATTCTTAATGAAATTTTTTGACTAGCATATTTCATATACATATGCATACATTATATATTTGTTTTGAAGAGGCTCCAGTGCTTACTTGTTCAGATAATTTAAATTTAGTTATAGGTGTGCATTAAATTGTATAATGCATACAAAAAGATGAGATTACCCAAAAGTTGTTCTATGTAATTTATAAATACCTAGCTGAATGAAATAAATACTTTTGAGTCAATATAAGAACTCAGTATTATCACTCTCAGCAGTCCATTCTCATTTTAGTCATCCATGGATTGATACAATTGCAACCAACTTTGAACACATATACCATGATTTTGTAGCATCTTTCTGAAGAAAGGGTGGCACAAATCCAGATCACCAGTTTATAGACTTTCATGTCTTTCATATAACTACATGCTTGTTGAATTTTTTAAAACTCTTTACCTTTATCTTGAGATAGGCATTATCGCCATCAAGAATAGTTTAGCAATGTTCTCCAAATTCACAGACACTTTAGTAATGTTTCAAATAAACAAAACAAAACAACAACAACAACAACAACAACAACAAAACAAGCAGAAACATACTCTCAAAACTACAGGGAACAAGAGAAGAAAAGAGAAAAATTCTGAAATTAGCATATGAAATACTTAAACATGTAACGGTAGTAGGAAAAAAAATAGCAGACTGTTGGACTTCAGGCTCTGAAAATGATTTAATTAGTTTGACTCTTAATTTTTCCATGAACAAAACACCTCTACAAGACATGTCTATTCTCAAACTGGTTATAATGTTAGGTGTGTTTGTATATGTGTGCTTAAGAGAAAGAAATAGATTCTTCCGCACAGTTCATTTTACCTTCTAATGACTTGGCTTTCACCTGTGGGGACAAGTGCCACATGAGTGCTTCTGAACGCTTGGCAGATCAAAGAGAAGGAAAACAGCACAGAGACTGAAATGTCAAATGACCATTTTTTCCTTTCACATGTGTATTTCAAAACAAAAACAGGACTTTCAAAATTGGGGAATTTAGTAAGCTTCATGTGTGCTATAGCTACCCTATTCCAGGCTTGAATTTAGATTAAATCCAAATGCTTAACCGACAGACATGGGGCATATCCAAATAGTTGCTTCTGGATAAAGTTATTTACACTGAAGCTTGACCCACAAGGGCACCAGAACAGCTTATTACCTTGGGTAATACTAACATACAGCTCTACTGTGCTCCAGATCATTTAGATTAGAAAACCTTTCTGATAACTTCAAAGCTTCTTTCCCCAGCATGCATACTACTTTTCATGAAAATAGGAATTTGAAACCTATATCCTTTATATCAAAATATAAGGAAGGAGAACCTTAACATTCGGTCTCTTTCTCAATGACCTTTGAAAAAATTAGGCCAAACGCTATTATCTCTGATAGGTATGGGCCGTCAAGGTCATACAGCATGAAAGAAGCAGAATCAGATTGCACCCTAAGGTCCATTTTTAAAAGAACTTTGGAAATAGACTTCTGGGAGGAAGACGTTTGCTCTGCCAACCATATGTGTTCTCATCAAGTATGAAAATGATTATGTAACATGCATTTTAATGTATGGGTTTATTTCTTACGTATTGCCATCCAAGAAATGTCCATATTTTAAGGATGTTTTCTCAGTTCTTCTTAATTTGATTTAAATGCAAATCTTGACTTAATTGCATATTTTAATTTATAATGTTTTAACAAAAGATTCAGGGAGGTTTGGTAGTTTTTGGAGGGACTTAGTTTGCAATCATTGCCAAAATGTGAGATTTTAGGGGAAAGCTTTACAAACATGGAATGTAAAAAACCCAAAATGCAATTCCTACCCAAGTTTCAATATAATGTTTTCATATCATATATAATGGGCAAAGAGTGCCTTAACATGATGTTGAATAATGAACAATTACCTAGTTCAAGAATAGCATTGACCTTTTGTAGTTGAACTGTAACAAAGTTTTTCTGCTGATCTCTTGCTTTCTTTTAAGAAACATTCATTGTTATTATTAATGTGAAGATGAAGAATTAGAAGAACGCTCTTCTTCAATGTGCATGCTAGTCAGAAATTGCCCTAAAGAATTGTTCTTTTTGTCAAATACATGACTCAGCTTCTGTGGCACAACAATTCTGTTTTAACCATTGCGAATCTTTATAATGAATGTATCTCTACTGATGACAAATCTATAATTTGAGAGTTGGAAATATGCAAATATTATGAACAGAGTCTTCTTTTCTTTTACCTGTGGTAGTGATGACCTTTGAATTATGGCTGTTCTCTTTTTACCAAGAAGATTATTATCTTCATTTCCAAAGGAACTTAATATTAGCATGTAGTTCAATCTGAGACCAAAAATGGAATGCTTATTGCATAAGGTAATTCAAGGTTGTTTTCTGTTTTGAAATCAAGATGAGAAGAAACTGTCTCCGACACTCACAGAGGCCAATTCCTCCTTGTCATATGGGATCACTATGAGTCGGCATCCACTTGGTGGAAGTGAGATATGAAACAGGAGAAATGATAGAGAAAGTGATGTTTTAACATGGGTAGGGAGCAGAGAAAAGATTCAATTTTAATACCAATGTTGATTTTCCCTTTTGTGGCAGTTGTCTGACAAGAATGTGTAGGATAGTGATTTAGGAGTGAAAACATCTCTTGCTTGTAAGAAAAAAAGGTTGCACTGATTTCTTACTTGAGAAAGCAGAGTCGAAAGGAACATTGAACCAAAGCATACCAAGGAAACGCTGAAACAAGTTGATCAGGTCTCACATAGAAACATTTTAGCTTTCTTCTTTTTCAAAAGAGAGAAAAGTAGCACAATACAAAAAATTCCTGTCTGTTTCAATTATCCTTGAAAAATCTGCCAAAGCCAATCTTTCTATGAAATTTGAGATTATTTTTCCTTTTACTGTGGGGGGGGGAGGAGTGGCAGCAGAGATTTGTGATGTAAATATTCTCTGCACTAGACAGTGCAAGGAAAATGCAACACTCTGCTTTTCCTGGTAACTAATTCATTTCAGTGATTTACAGAGTAGGACATGGATTTATATGTATAGATATGAGAATACTGACTTTGAATTATTTTTTTCTTACATGTCCTGGTGGTTGTTATTAGGTACCCTCGAGTCAGCGTGGACTCATTGCTATCCTAAGTGCAACAGTCTGAAACAATGCCTATTCGTATGCCATCCTTCATTCTACAAGTGTTCATTATATTTATAATTGCCAACTAAGAAACACTTCACTCCACTAAAACAAATACTAAGCAGTAATTGCTTAAAGAGTAGCAATTAATGCCACTTAGGATAAAAGAGATTATCTTTGGTATAAGAAAAAGAAGTTTGGGCAGGGACATATTAATATTGTACCTATGTGGATAGTGAGGAAATCGTTGACCTTTATGTATTTATTTGTACTTATCTGAAACTCTTGCGTTTTCTATACACTAGACGGGGAAGCAAAAGTAATTTTTGTCATTTATCTAGTTTTACCATTTATGCAATCACACTACCATTTTTATCATTAGTGTTTTCTTTCCTTAAGTATGCATTATTTAAAACAGCCCCCTTCTGATCATAATGTTGAGGATGTAGGGACAGACATTTGATGAAAATATACATTTTTAGTTCTTCTTCAGTTTATTCATTTTTTACATATTTCCTGAGCCTATCAAGAAATACTCATATCACTATTTCATTGTCCATATCATTATTTTAATGTGCATACAATGTACATATCACTATTTTTTCAATTTTGGACTTAAATTTAATCTAAACATATCACTATTTTAAGTGATGTATGAAATGCAAAATGGAGGAAAGTGTACTTAGTGTCTACCTTAAACAAAGAACCCTAAATGCTACTTAAATGCTTTCATAATTTCTCAAAATGTTCATATATGATAAGGTGTTGTGGTGCAAGTTCAGTGCCAAAAAAGCAGGCTATGAATGCTGGAAGACAAGTCTGGGTTTTATCTGGTAAATAACATGAAAGGAGCTAAAGTTTTTAAAGGATGCCTTAAAATTTTCTGTCAGTGTTTCATTAAAATAGAGGAGCGTCTACAAGCAAATGGGCCACTTAAGGGGCTATTGAGATGTAAGGCATCAGAATTACAATGGTGCTGTCAGTGTGCAAAACTCTGAGAGTGGAAAAATAATCAACAATTTCAGTGTTAGATATCACTGTGGGAGAACACTGCCTGGTTAGGTTGGAGGGGGAGGTCTACAGTTAATGAAAAGGCTGAATAAAAGCTATTTCTAAAATTGTGAAACCTTCAGGACTGAGGGAATATTGTTACCAATAGCAAAGAAGGGTGGGTGTGATGTCTCTATCAATGAATTTCAGTTTTAACAGGAAAGTTTACATTTAGAGGAAGAGGACAAAAATCCCTGAAACTCTGCAATATAGCAATATAGTTCAATGTACCAGACAGACCCAGGATAAGGTATTAACATTTCAGGGTCATATTCTTAACCCTATCACTAGCCTCTTGTCCGAGCCTCTCTTTGTCTCTGGGTGCATGAGTGTAAGCACACTCCTCTCACAGGAATGTCAGTGTGAGGTGGGACAAGTGATTAGGTTTCCTCAGAAGGAAATAGGCATAGAAATCTTAGCTTCATTACGTTCTGTTCAGTAATAACCGACTTACAGAGAAACAATGGAAGTGGTTGAAACATCTGAGAAGTTGTGCTTGGAGGAAACAGAAGATTCTTTTGTGTGTGGGGGGGGAATCACAAATCATTCTGGTTCTTTGAAGAAGAAAGAAGGAAGAGAACTAAAATCAAAAGGGCTTTTCAGTGCCCTCTTTGGTGATTTCAAGGACTGAAATAGTTAATGTATGTATCTAATCACCTTTTTCCCTCTTTTCATTCTTTAAACTGGTTAGATCCTTAAAATATTACAGTAGCTGAACCCATATTTAAGGGTTCCCGGAGCAGGGAATAGGAAGGAAAAGGAGAAATCTATTTATATTATCCTTAAATAGTGTCTTTTTAAAGAAATGCTTGGATTCTAATATCTAGTATAATTGGACATATCTTGCTCCTTATTAATAATCTAATTTTAAAGACATCTAATATATTATTAGAAATTTACATTTAGTTTAAAATAATAAAATTAAGTGCAAAAGAAAATTATTTATCTTTACAAAGAATAAACTCAGTTGTTAGCATTAGAGTTTTTTCTATCATTTTTTTAATTATAAATCCATGGTCAGTTGAATTTATAAAACAAAAACAGCATGATAAAAGGAAATATACTGTCAAGAATATGATAGCTGTGATCTAAAATATGTCATTAACTGAAGTGTTTATTTTAAAAGTAGATACCTGATTAAGCTCCCATTCTCTCTTTCAATCACAAAGCCACTCAGCATTGTTATCATTTTATAAAAAAAATAAATCTTTTTTTCTGAAGTGATTTCCACATAAAAGTTTTTTGTGTCTGAGCAAAGTGAGAAAGCAACTAGAGGATGATAACTTACATTTTCATGGACGATTTTTCAGATTACAGTTCAATTTACAACTCAAAAATAAATGCACAACATAAATTGAAGAGAACTGACACGCACACACTTTAAAAACAAGTAAAAAGTCATTCAGGATAATACATTAAAATTGAAACGAGAGATAGACAAAAAGCCAAGATAAGGAGTCAAACCGGAAAATGCTCAATTAAAAGTGTCTGTTAGTGAAGGCAATTTACAAAAGAAATTAGAAAAAGGAAAAAAAATCTCAAACAAGTTTTTAAAAGTGCTAAATGCAAATAAGGAACAGAGAAGGAAATCACTTTGCAACCATAAAAACGCTCCTGTTACATATCTTAACAGGTTTGTTTGTTTGATTTTGTTAGGTTTAGAAATGTCAATTGCTGATCTTCATTCTAAAAAACCAGACTCAATCGCATCCAGTCCATGCTGACTCACATCAGTCCTGTGTCTACTAATGATTTTCATTAGCATATAGTAATAAACACTAGGCAAATGATAAAAATATGAAAAGTGAAAGGAAAATTGGAAGAGCATTATACTTTTGCCCTTTAGACTGAAGTTTAAGAAGTAAAAGTCATTCAAGATAGTGTTGAAACTCATTCATTTATCTAGATAAAAGCAGATGACAAGAAAGGATTGAATTATAATGTTTGAGATGTGGGCGATCCTATTCAGAACAATATCTCTAAACTGCTCTTGTCTCAAATATCTGATTCTACATAGCTGATAAAATGGTGCTTATGCACTTTAAAATAAACAGGTTTTTGTTGTTGTTGTTACTCCCCCCCTCACACACTCCTTAGATCACACTCCGTGCCCCCTGGCATGGAACTAGTTAAAATGCATTCTGATATACTAGCTAAGATGGAAGTATCAGAGACCCAAGAATCTAGTTTCACTTCTTTCATCCATACTACCATTTCTTCCACTCTATATAACTAGCAGAATTCTAACTCTATAAATAAGCAATATTTTAGATTAGAATACTTTCATTTTTTCTTCCTCTCTATTACCAATATGCAAAATAATGCACCAGTTTTTTTTTTTAAGAAGAGGGCAGGCTTCTATTGTTTCAGAAAGTTTGAAACAAAAAGTTGTTTTTTTTAAATGCACGTGGTATCCGATTAAGTGAATTCTGGTGCTAAAGACTATGTTTACTTTTTTTTACATGATGCAATCTTTCCTGTTGTTGCTACACATTTTATATGATGGAATCATACACTGTTGTTGCCACACATTCTTGCATTTATAGACAGATGTTAGAATTAACTTGTTTTAGAGATATTTTATTTGAACCAAAGAAATGAGGTCCACTTCTTCCCAGGTAAACTTCCAGGCTTCTGTGAAATTCACACGTCCTTCAGCACAACAGCCAGGCTTAGAGACTGTGCTTGAGGTGTGTGCTTGAGAGTTTCCTAAGGCCCAGAGGAAAAGTGGACGTGACTGAGTAGGGCAAAATAGGTCCAAATATAAGAAGAACTAAGGAAGGAGCAAAAAGCACCCAATTTCTCTCAGAAGACACAGGTGTTATGCCAGCAGTTGTCTAGTGGAGAGAATAAGAGCCAGTGTCCGGAGACTTATTCTCTCCAGAAGACAGTTTTGTAGGGTATAAGAGATATAGAACTTGGTTTCTGTGTTTGATAGGACATCGGCTTCCTATGTAATTGTTCACATAAGGAAGACTGAAGAAAAATCAATGTGTTTCAATTATGGTGCTGGCAAACCATATTGAAAGTACTGTGGACTGCCAAGAGAACAAAGAGATATGTCTTGGAAAAAGTACAGCCAGTGTTTTCTTTAGAGCAGGGGTTCTAAACCTGTGAGTCATGACCCCTTTGGGGGTCATATGGTCATTTCCCAGGGGTGCCTAAGACCATTGGAAAACACATATTCCAATGGTCCTAGGAAATGAGACACAGCTCCTCTATCCTCCAGGTGGGTCCGCCCACATGCAGATATGCCCACATACGAGTGCCCAGTGTGGACTCTTACCAATGCTGCACCATGCTTTAAGACAAAATTTTATTTATTTAGAATTAGAAATAAACATTTTGCAATATATATTTATATATTGTCTTATGATGAATCACTGTGCTTTAATTATGTTCAATTTGTAATAATGAAAATACATCCTGCATATCAGATATTTACACTAGAATTCATAAGAGTAGTAAAATGATAGTCATGAAGTAGCAGCAAAAATATTTTTATGTTTGGGGTCACCACAACATGAGGAGCTGTATATTAAAGGGTGCTGGCATTAGTAAGGTTGAGAACCACTGCCTTAGAGATCAGGATGGCAAGACTTTGGCAACCATGATATTGTTCTTCAGGGTCTGATCTCTCCCGACAGCATATTTATATATCTAAGAGAGTGCTCAACATACAACCACATATGCCATATCAACATGCATATCAATATGCAACATGCATAACTAAACTAATTTCTTCAAGGGTGCTTATAATGGTTTTACTGAGAACGAATGAATTTCTTCAGATGGTGGGTGGTAGGACTGATGGCCGGAGTGACTGACTGGAATCTTGAGACTCAGTGTCTCCATCTGATGGATCAGGGGTTCTCAACCTTTCTAATGCTGCAACTCTTTAATATACAGCCTTCATGCCAGGTACTGGTATGTATGTGGGCATATGTGCATGTCGGCGGATCTCCCTGGAGTTGGAGAGAGGCACGGTGTCTTGGCTCCTAAGACCATCGGAGATATGTAGCGGTGTAATGAAAAGGGGGAAGTCCTACAGAAGATGGATTGACACTGCAGTTGAAATTCTGGGCTCAAACATAGAACAAGTACGAGGGTGACACAGGACCAGGCAGAGTTCCACTCTGGGGTGCATGCTGTTGCTATGAGGCTAACCGACTCAATGGCACCTAGCAGTTTCTCCCTCTTAAATATTTCTTTATTTTCAACAGAGCCCTCCTTTTCCCTAATCCATGTATCTTTTATTTCCATGCCTCTAAATGAAGTCCTCTTAAAGGATCTATTTATAATGAGGTATTATTTCTTATTGAGCAGATGGAATCCCTCTAGATGCTTTTAAGAAAGTGGATGCTGTAAAACCTAAACCACATTGTGCAATTGTTATTTGATGTTGCTGTTAGCCGTTGAATGAGCTCTAACTTTTCGGGCTCCCATGTACCACAGCAAAACGAGATTGCCCAGCCCGGAGCCATTCTCACTATTATTGTTAGGCTTAAGCCCCTTTTTGGAGCTACTATGTTTTTGTTTTTTGTTGGGGGCATCACTGCCCTCTGGTGGTCGTGGGCGCTACCCAGTGCCGCTCCTGAGAGCCGCCGCTGGATGTGAACCGCCAAGTCTGCGGGCCGCAGTCCCGCACTCAACCACTTACACCACCGGGGCTCAGTCCCTGTAGCTATTATGTTTGGGAAGGTTTTTTCCCCATTCAATTACCTTCCATTTGACCAAGCTTGGCGCTCTACTCCCCTCCAAATCACCTTTGATGGGCATAGATAGCCACTGACAGATAACTCTCCATGACCAGTCCTGCTTTCCAAGATTGCTTGACTTTGTGGTAGCCTACTTGCACACCAAGACAGAAGCAAAAACAAACCGCCCTGGGTATAGTTTCCAGGAGAGCACTGATATAACCACCCAAGTCTAGAGCCGCCATTTCAACAGGGCTACCATTCACTGAATACAAATTAGCCTAGTGATCAGATCACTCTAGGCTTCCTCTGGTCACAGTATTTTGGCATAGTGCCGGGGCAGAGCACCTCATCACAGCGTTTGCATTTATGCCTCTGGATAATGGCTCCACCAAGGGAAATGTCTCATGATCTGGTATTTAGGCCTTCTGTAGCAACATAGTTTGAAAATATTCTACCGACTTCAAGCTTTAAAAACTAAGTCACTGAAAGGGCAAGAGCAGCTTTTTGTAAAGAGATGCACCAGTTGCAATAGATCTTTTCCAGTATGCTCAGCACCACCATTCTGAATGTTCCTGATAAATTGGTATAGACTAGAGGAAAGTAGTTCAAATTAGTGACTGTTACTTGAAAAAAACCTGAAATTATTGAAAAAATTAATTAAAGTAAATGTATGGATATTTTTGCCTATATATGCATTTGTATATATCTAAGAATCCCTGGTGGCATAGTGGTCTTAGCACTCAGTAGATAACAAAACCGGGTGGCAGTAGTCACCAGCAGATCTGAGAGAGAGAGATTTTGGGGAATATCTACAATATTGGAAATTCAGTGGGGCAGTTATCCTCTGTCCTGTAAGGCTGCTGTGAGTCGTAACCCACCAAAGACAATGGATTTTGGGGTTTTTTAATTATCTTCATTTTTTAAATAGAAGCAAAAGCCATCCTGGTGATATTTTCAAGATCTGTGATCTTTTTTAAAACTAGTCCCAGGCTCTAGAAAGCAAAAATAATCAGGGCACACTGAAATGGAGTTTATAAACTGAAATGGAGTTTTGGTGCCTTTTAGTCAAGAATATGCAATAATAGATCTATTAATGACCCTTTCACTACTTGTTTTTAGACTATCCCAGAGAATGAAAATAAATAACAATACTTATAGAATGCTCAGAAAACGCCTGTATATGAGAACTTCTTTTAATTAAAAATACACCTCACAAGACACACCAAGCAATATCATAAAATATCCACGTCAGGTTTGGGATAGACCGATAACATATATGTATATGGAAAAGACTGATAAGTGGAACAAAACTCAATAAATAAAAGATATAACTGTCATCAAAATAGATTCTGTGTTAGGAATATCCAAATACAGGAGGACTGGCTTGGACTCTGACTGTGTCTAGTCATTCCCTCCTTGGGCACACAAGGGGCAGTCCATCCCAATTACCAGTTCCAGACTATTCTCTCCCTCCCTGGCTTTTTGTTTGCCTATTCATTCCTTTTATAAAGCCCACCCTATAGAAAGAGTGGCTTGGGGGCACCTGGAGGCATCTCACAACAATGGCTTTGAGTCCTCCATTTAACTCTTCAACTGATTAATATTCTGTGTAGCCAGAAACCAGCCTGACTCAGGGCCTTGGCTTAAAGAGCAGATGGATTATGGCCACTGCTCCTCAATTGATTCATTATTTAGGCCATTAATTTTCTTCTCAGTAAAAACATCTGGCATCTGATGCTTAGGGATAAACTGATATTAGCTGCAAGCATGTTTAATAAGAGGTTCATCTTCTCTGACTGCAGGTTAAAACCACAGAAAAAAAGTTCAGAAAGTATGTAAATATTTCAAAGAAAACGATAGTGTATAAAAATGCTTGGTTTAGGTACAAGGGATGAATTTTGTTTTGTTATTTTAATTAATATTTCTGTCGCTTTTTGTCCACAGGACATCAAATATATTTAATGAGCGAATATGAGATAGCTTTGTAAATTGTAAAGTGTTTTGCAAATGTGAGACTGACCTGTAATTGTTCTACTTCAAAATCTTTCTGAAACCAAATGGTTTAAGATAGAAAAATGAATAACACGATTATTTTAGGAATGTCAACTGTATGGTTTACTCAATCGCAGGGGGAAGAGAGGTTCTGTATACATAGGTGCCAGGTGACCAGGAAAGCTGAGCTGGAACCAATATGGAGGATATGTTATTATATTTGGAGACTTCCAGACAGAGAAAAATAGTCTGGCTTCTTCCTGTGAGCAGTAGACTCGATAGACAATTTTCACGGAGGGTGATAGTTAGAGAGTCCGCTTTTACACTGGCAGCGCACTGAAGCAGAAGCAGCAGCAGAAGACCTTCATTTTTATAGCTTGTTATCTTCATGTTTACTGGCCAGGTTTTTTTCTGCTTCCAGATTTTACTAAACAATATTTTCATCAGTAAGCTGGTCGTATCATATGACTAGAGGATATCTACTGCAACTCTAGTCATCCATTCTTTATTACTTTCTGTTCATCTCAGGCTAAAATTCACGGCTTGCCTGTCATTTTGTTGTACGATAGTGCCTTATGAGTTGCTGTGATGCCGAGAGCTTTGTCATTGGTATTTCAAATGCCAGTAGTGTCACCTAAAGCAACAGATTTTACTGGAGCTTCCAGACCAAGAAGAGACTAAGAAAAAGGAATTGGCTACCCACTTTGGAGGAAGTTGCCTCTAAAAACCTTATGGATACCATCAAAACATTGTCAGATACTTAAGGCCTAATGAATGGAAGCAGAACATTGTCACAGACACTGACCAAGCCAATGCATTCAATTGAGTGGGTTATAACAAATGATGGATGACCTTGAGAAGAATGAGAAGGTCAAAATACTTCATGATGCTCATGCAGAACTTGTAACTGGATCAAAAGGCAGTTGTGGGAACAGTTCATGGTTTAAAATCAGGAAAGGTGTTTTGGTGGTTACCTAATCTGGTGTCAATTTGGGATTTGAGAAGATTACAAGTGGAGGGGTTGAGTCTAGTCTGTCAATCAGACAACAGTCAATAAGGTCTCTATGTGGACATGGCCTTCTCCTGACAATTCTGGGAACTCTGGTGTTTTTCTCCTTGGAATGGGAGCTACTTCCTTTCTCTGGTCACTCCCTGCGAGACATCCCTAATGAAAAGCCACATAGACCTACCTTGATGCAACCCTGGAAGCTAGAGAAGCCACGTGAGACCGCTGCCAGTGCTGAGATACTTACTACACCACAGGATCTAAAGACTTTCTACCTACTGGTCTGTGATCATTTTGCATTCAGCATCATTGCTTGGATTTTGTGAGTCAGAAGAGGACTTTCTATATTGGTACCAGACATTTGGCCTAATACTGGATTTATGGTCTTGAACTGCACTGGGCTGGGATGGTTTTTCAATATTTGATTGCTTTTGTATATAGACCTCTTTCCTATACACATAAGTTTCTATCTTTCTATACACATTTTGTTTCTCTAGTCTATCTGTTGGGAGCCTTAGCTGTTACCCTGCCCCCATTGAATGAGAATTGACCCACCACCGTCAGAGAATTGACTCACCACCGTCAGAGAATTGACTCACCACCAATTGTTCCAGCACCAGATGACCCAACTGCAAGATGAACTGCGTCAAAGTTACCTTTGCTAACCCCTCCCTCCCTGTTACTTCGTTATTTACCCTCTGCTTTAAAAGAGACTTACAGAAAAATAAAAAATCAGACCTTGACAAGATTCTGCTTGGTCTCGCTCCTTTTTTCCGCCCGTTTCTCTTTCAGGCTGGATCCTCCTCGCCCCCACGAATAACTGAGTCCCGCGGGACGGGACATCTATCCAGACTGATACAGGTGTGCATCAGGATTATATCCTTTCATCATATTTATTCATCCTGAATGCAGAGCAAATAATTAGAGAAACTGTATTATATGAAGAAGAATGCAGCACTGGGATTGGAGGAAGGCTTATTCGCCACCTGTGATATGCAGATGATTTAACTTTGCTTGCTGAAAGTGAGGAGCTCTTGAACTATTGGCTGATGAACATCAAAGATTGCAGATTACTGTGTAGACTAAGGTGCCTTATGCAAGCCACAGTCGTTTCGATCACTCCATGTGCATGTGGAAGTTGAACATTGAATATGAAAGACAGAAGAAGATTGCTTAGGTGTGAATTGTGGTGCTGGTTAAGAATAGTGAAAGCACCATGAATCTCCTAAAGGAAAATCAAATTTGGCTGGGTAAAGTACAACCAGTGTGCTCTTTAAAGGCGAGGAACTTAAAACTTTGTCTCCAAGTTGAAAACAGTCCCTGAACTGTAGAGGGTCAGTGAGAAAGGTGAAGATCCCTAAGAAGACAGATAGGCACAGTGGCTGCAACAATCCACTCAAGTGCAACAGCTATTGTGGGCCTGGTGAAGGACTGCAGAATGTTTTGGTCTGTTGGGCACAGGGTCACTATTGGCTGGAACCGACTCAATGACACCAATGAACCACAACAAAGCTGAACTGTCTTCCCATTTAGAGTGTCTTTTATTTAGTGATATTCCCCATAAGCATTTTATTTGTCATCATGAAATGTCTGATTTTTTAAAAAAGATCACGAACTGGTGGCTCACAGCCATCAGCCCTTTCACTTTGGCATCTGTCTCATCTAGCTTTTCCAGAACTGTCCCCCTCACCATGAAGCTCGGTGAGTTTTCCCAATTCAAACTTGGGCTTCTTCAGCATTTTCACTCTTCTGACTAGCACATCATGGAGAGGATAAATAGAATGGCAATCTTTTCCTATGTGCTTCCCAATGCTGTCTTGAATTAACCACTTCTTTCATTTGTCTGCACTCCTCGGGTCATGATTTCCATCATTTTCTTTCAGATTTAGCAAACCCATTGGTGCTGAGCATAAGAGATCTTCTGAATCTGATTGTGACATATTTTTTATCAAACCAAAACCGAACAGATGAAACAGATAGCCATCAATAATTTTGATGTTAACATGAGCCTCAATTGTGATCTACCATTTTTTGACCATGGAACACTTTTTCCCATGAATAAGATTCATGCCAAGGAGGTTGGTCAGACAGTTTTGCCCTCTCAATAATTACCTTGGATTTTCTAAAGGTTAGTTCATCAGCAAGGCTCACTTCCAAATCTTGACCTCTGTGTCCATCAGATACAATTTTGAGTCCTAGAGTCCAGGTAACTTGAGCCTTCCAATATTTCTTATATTGAACATGACAATCTTTCTTAGAAAATGGATCGGTCACTTTCTTCTTGGCTCCTTTTTTATAACCTTTTATAAGGCACTTATTCTTGTCAACTGGACTACTCCATTGTGCTGCTAAAATTACCAAAAAGGTAGTTTAGGAATTTTTGACTGTCTTTTCTGAGGAGAGATCCTTCTGTCAATTATTTACATCTTGCTGTAAACCTGCAATATTTTCTCTAAGATATTTGAAGTTGCACACTAAAGTTTCACAATGGGTTAGTAAAACTGAAAATATGGAGATAATAAACGGGGAGCATAAACTTTATGTGTATACACAATATATATGCATATGCACATGAAAACATGCTACTTAGGTGTCTGACTACTCTGCCTCTGAGCCTAGCTGTCCACCTTGGTTGTGACATTAATCTATGGTAAGAAAAATATCTAGATTCACTGCCAAAAAGAAACCATTAAGTGGGTGTGCCTTGTATAATATTAGCAACAGACATCTGGTTTGGGCCATCCATGCTGGGTATTTTTTTACGTGTTCCTTCCCACTACCCTGCGGTCCCATCTAATGCTTGTTAGAGAACTGCCCTAAGGTGAATTTGCTAAGAATGTGCCTGTAATGATTTGTTTTCCATTTATAGGCCACACATCCTCCTAAATCCTTGCCAAACTCCTAATTCATCAGAAAGTGTTAGTCAATGAAAAGAGATATTAGCTAAGATAGTAAAGTATAAAAATCACTAGTATTTTAAAGGGTATGAACTCCAAGCACAGAGAAAAGGATATTCAATATCCTTTTGATATAAGTAAATTTATATAAATAAATAAATTTATATTTATATAAAAGGGACATCCCTGCCTCTCTCTTCTCTCTGCTGTTCATTTCCTTCTCTCTTCTGCATTTTCTTTCCAAATAAAATTTTTTTTTCAGATGTGAAGGTCTTTAGAAGTCATGCTGCAAAGGTGGAAAGAATAGTCCACAGATAAACATTTGATAGTCCTTTTGGAGACTGGAGCAGGATAAAGTTCACACCATTGATTCTACTGCCTACTTCTTAGCATTCTTTGCTCAGTCTCTATCACTAAGTACAGAGTTTTCACAGTTAATGAATTGCCGTATAATTGTGGAGAACATGATCTTTGGATGAACAATTTCATAGATTGATTCAAATTTTTGAAGATTATCAGAACAATTCAGGACTGCTACTTTTTTTCATTTTGTCAAATAATTAAATTGTTAATACTGCTATTGATGCTTAAAGGAGCCCTAGTGGTGTAGAGGGATATGCATTGAGCTGTTAACTACAAGGCTAGCAGTTCAAATCCATCTTTTTCTCCAATGGTGAAAAATGAGGTTGCCTGTTTCCTTGAAAATTTAGTCTCAGAAATCCAAGAGACAGTTAAGCTATGTCCAATAGGGTTTCTATGAGTCAGAATCAATTCTGTTTCAGTTAAGGGAACCCTGGTGATGCTGCTTGATAGGTGGTAATCTCCTAACTGCAAAGTCAGTATTTCAAACTTATTGGCTGTGCTTTGTAGGAAGATGAGCTTGTCTGCTTCAGTACAGATTCACAATCTCAGAAGCCCTAAGGGGGAAGTCTACTCTGTCCTATGTAAAGTTTCTAGATGTCAAAATCAACTCAGTGGCAATGGATTTAGTTGAGAATTATTGATATTTCAACATAATACTAGAAAGACTAGATTAATACCTAAAGAAATACAAGGAGAAAAACGACCTCCAGATAAAGGAAAATAAAATACCCTATATTTATTTTCTTGTTTAGCCTGAGTTTTCTAGACAATCAAAAACAATGGGTCATATATATGTTTATACATAGAGAGATTTTTCTCAAATAAATGGCTCACACATTTGTAGAAGCTGATAAGTTCCCAGTTCAAAGGTCAGAGGTCAGGTTAGTAGCTACTCCTGACACACACAAGTTGAAAGACTGATAAACCCTAGATCAAAAGTCAGATAGCACAGGTGACTAAATCCAAGGTTGGCAGATGATATGGCAGGCTTCTGGCTAGGCTAAAAAGAGCCAGAGGTCAGAAGAGGAGGCTGATGCAAGATCTAGATATAGGAGAAAATAAGAGAGCTTTGCCAAAAAGTCCATGTGTGCGGTGCAAGCATGTGATATCCACCAAGAAAACTTTCCTTGCATTGAGTAGGTATGCATAGCAGATCTCATCAGGGAGTAGATTATATCAAACCTAAGAATAGGTGATTATTATATCAGGCCTTCCAAACCACTGAGAGTTACAGCTCAACCATGTTGACATGAAAACATAAGCATCACACCATTAAAAAAATACTACACTGTCCATATTTTTCCCATTTCACTGTGACAGCTCTTTTAGCATTCATATATGGATTGGATTCTTAGTGAACAGATAGTATAGAACATAGCTTCTATGTCACTTCAAATCCACTTTTCTCTGAGAATTGCTGTTCTGACTGCTGCATTCAAGAGGAATTAATCTATGCAATTATGATTTATGATTAATATGGATGGTCTCAGTCATGGATGAAGTAGGCTGTGTGTTCTGTGAATGAAAATACCATGGCTCTTTCAATTACATTTTAGACCTGTAAGTTGCATCTTTGTTAGTCTGGAATGACGAGAGAAACAAATTCACAGACACTCATATGTGTGTAAAAAAGAGCTTTATATAGAAGAGCAATTGAATAATGATAAAATATTCTAGCCCAGTGCAGATCAAGCCCATAGGTCTGATATCAGTCCTTTTGTCTAATATCAATCTATCCATTCCTCTTCAGACTCACAAAACACGGACAATGATGCCGAATACAGGAAGATCACAGGACTGTCAGTGGAAAGTCTTGTGGATCCAGTGGTGATGTAAGCATCTCTGCACTGGCAGGGGGCTCCATGTGGCCCCTCTAGTTCCAGGTCTGTAGTGTAGCTTCATGTATCTTGTCATCAGGAATACAAAACAGAGTGAGCCTCTGGCTTCCAATGAGCTGTTTATCTCCTTCAAAATAAGTTCATCATTTTGAGCACCTCCAAATGAGATCATTAAGCTACAACCTGATTGATAGGCTAAACTCCACCCCTTTGCCAGATTATGTACATCTTCGCTTTTTGATACTTTAAAGAGGCCATATTCGGCAGGTTTGTCCAAACAATACATTCTTTGATTTTTTGATTACTGCTTCCATTACATTAATCAATGGGCATGGATTAAAGATCCAAGTAAAATGAAATACTTGACAATTTCAATATTTTCTCTATTTGGTGTTGTGGGTATTTTTGTTTTGTTTTATTGAGTATTAGTACACAGTGAAGGCTGTCGTCTGATCTATATCAGCAAGGACTTCAAGTTCTCTTCACTTTCAGCAAGCACGCTTGTATCTTCTGCATAGCAAAAGTTGTTGAAGTGTTTTTATCCAATCCTGGATCCTCATTCTTTTTAAAACATGCCAATATCTTGAATTATTAATACAGATTGTGGAAAGATGCAACCTCTATGCACAACTCTCCCAATTTAAACTATGCAGTTATCCTCTTGCTCTCATTGAGTGACCGCCTCTTTTTCTCTACATCAGTTATGTGTTTTTTCTTCCTGTCTATATACCAGTTATGCATGAGCACAGTTAAATATACTGTAGTTCTCACTCTCTGTAATATTATCATAATGTATAGAGTTAAATGCCTTTACATATTCAGTATGTATTTTTGATGGGTTCTCTGCTTTCATTTAAGATCCATTTGATATCACTACTGATATTCATTGTTCTGTGTCCCCTTCTGAATCCAGCTTAAATTTCTGGTATTTCCCTATCCATGTACTGCAGTAACTATTTTTAATTATCTTTAGGAAATCTTTCCTTGTACATCTTTAATGTCACTCATAAGAAGATTTTTACTGAAGGCAATTTTATTATCCTTGTTAATAATATTGTTCAATATGTTTTACATTTTAACAAGATTACATTTCTTTAAAATAGGCATGGATATGGATTTCATAAGTCAGGTGACCAGGTAGCTGTCATCTAAATTTCTTGTTATATATGAATGAGTGCTCACTGTATTGCATCAATTTGTTAATGCTTTTTACAGGTACTCCATCAATTCCTAAAGGCTTGTTTTTGGCCAATGCATTCAGTAAAGGTTGGACTTTTTTCAGTGTCATCAGTCCTTGATTGGGGAGGTTCCATAATCTTCTGTCAACATGTGTGAAGGGCTGGAATCTAGCCTGTCAATCAGGTCATAGTCAAAAATGCCTTTGTGTGGGCATGACTTTCTTCTTAGGATTCTGGAGGAGACATGTAGAGACCCACAGCAGTGCTGAGATGCCTCCATTGCCATTGGACCTCAAGACACTCTACCCACTGGCCTTTGATCTTATTGCATTCAGAATCATTGCATGTGATGCACGAGTCTACAGAGGAATGTATGGATGAGGTTTGGACATATGGGCTAAAGACCAATAGACTTGACTGGGATATTTTATTGATGCATGATTGTTTCTTGATATAGAGTTATTTCTTACACATATATGAATGTCTCTGGATTTGCTTCTGTAGTCAACCAAGACTGATGCATTGATTGAATGTAAATCCTATAATGGTTGAAATTAAAACAATTATTTGATTTTTTTTGGTATGGAGAATGTGATTACTTTCATTTTCTTTTGATGTTTCATGCATCACTTAATATTTTGTCTATAGAATTCTTCACTATTTTAATTCTAATCATAAATTTTTCTACAGTTGAAGCAGCTTGAAACAGCATATTTGTTTTTCTCTTTCGGGTTTCTAACTCTAGGTCATTGCACATTTCATTAAGAAGACCTTGTCTTAGGAAACCACTAAATGAGATGACAACTAAGTTCATGTGAAAAAAGACAACCAGTCTGTGTGATCCAAGGATTGTAAATAAAATAATCTAAGATGAGAAGAGGCAATATAGTTAGAGTTGAAGTTCTGAGCACCCAGTTTGAAGGCCATGGATGACAGCGTGGTGCAAAATCTGCTTTGCAGGGTCACCAGTAGAATTAACCCTTCCATAAATCTCCTCTGACCATTGACCAGAGATGTAAATAGACTTGCTAAAAGATAAGGTGTATTAGAAATCTGATTAGTGAAGATGAAGCCATATAAAAATTTAGCACTTTATTGGCTGAGCCCCGGTGGTGCAGGGGTTCAGTGTGGGGCTGTGGCCCCCTGGGTTGGCAGTCATGGCCATTATGAAAACCATGACCATGATGCAGCTCTCCAGGAGCAAGGCTGGGCCTCCCATTCCCATCAGAGGGCTGTGATGCTGCCCTCCCAAAATTAAATAAATTGTCTTTTAAAAAAATTTAGCACTTTATCATTGGTTGTCCCTCTTGACCCAGTTATTCTAGTTTTTATTATTTTCTGTTGTCTTTTCAATTTAAGTTATTTTCTGGTTTATTTTGTTATTGCTGTTGGGCTTTAGTTTAGATTTTTTATTTTTGTTTTTGTATATATTTCTTTATATAAAATCAAGGATAGTTAAATCTTCAGAAACAATAATGGACTTAATTGTTTCTTGGTGTTACAGCAAGGGAGATGGGGGTTAGTGGGGAGCTAATATTGATGAGTACAAGAAAGCAGAAAATGTTCTAGAATTTATTGTGGTGATGATTTCACAACCCTTTTAATATATTACATTATTGAATTCTATGCTATGTGGATTATGTTTTAACAAAACCCTTAAATTAATTTGAAAGAAAAAATATTTTGTCTTCTGACATGATCTATTCAGTTGTATCATTTATTTCTTCTATTTACTTTAGCTACTCCATATTCAAGAACAAGTTTCAGAATCTATTCTTACATCCATTTTAGTCTTTTCTTTCTTTGAAATGACCTCTTGCCTTCTTCATATATGATGTCCTTATCGTCATCCACAACTCCTCTGGTCTCCTGTCATTAGTGATTAATAGGAAGAATCTATTCTTGATATAGACTCTCAATTTTATGTGGGGGTGAATATGGGAGGACTGGATTATTGAAAGCTGTACTTCAGCTTTCACAGACTTTACATTTTTTCTTCAACTTCAACTTGGACTTGCATATAAGAAATGTATCTGCTCCAGTCAGCCCCTAGCATGTTTCTGGCTGATAATGAATTTCTTCACTTTCTCTTTCAGGGATGTAATCAATCTGACTCCTTTTTACAGTGTGCATTTTTTCTGTTGTTGAAAAAAAAGAATTTGCAATGAGTAAATTATTTATCTTGCAAAATTATATCATGCAGTGTCCAAAAAGTTCATATTTATAATCAGTGATCTTTCTTAGTGTTCAGATTTTGCATTTCAATAAATTAGTACTTATCAATGTATCTTGATCACATACTTAAACAATTCCAAACTGTAGAAGCCAGTAAAATTCTTTATTTCCTGTATCTTTGTAAATAGTATTTAGTGTGCAAATCCAAATAAGATCCATATTAACTGATAATTCTTATACCTCTGTGGGTATTATATTATCACTGGCAGGATTGTACTTCAGGATGCCTCTTGAAATGATTGTTTTCATAATGACCATGATGCCCTTTATCTTTAGTCTGTCATCCCTGGCATAGTAGAACATATTCAAAATCCAAGTTGTCACTAGAAGGCCATTTTGGCTCACTGCTACCATTTTTTATGCACTCCATTCATTTTTGACAACTATGAATTCACATATTTCTTACTCTAATCATTAATGGACATTTGTAGCAGTCTACAAAATTTTAATGCCATAGCATCAAATTAAATGTCTGAAGATGTTACTGCATCTACATCATTAAACTTGACTCTGATGAAACGCCTTCCTAGTTATATACTGAGTGCCTTCTAGTCCCATCTTCAAGTGCTGTGTGAGGTAATGTTCTATTGCTACTCATAAGAGTTGCAGTGGCTTTTTTTTTTAAAGTAGTAGATTCCTAAGTTCTCCTTTCTAAGTCTATCTTAGTTTGAGAGCCCTACTAGCATAGGTTCCAACATCCCAGCAACCTGCACACTATTTCAGTATGATAGAATGAGAGCTGAAAGGTGAATTTATAGCTTTAGATCTCTGTGGAGAAATTCTGCTCTGTACTATAGAGTTTCTGAGTCAGAATCAACTAAAGGTCAACCGATTTGATTTTTATAGACTTCAAAATCATTGTCTCAAAAATGAACAGCATGCAATTGATGTGTGTGTTGATCATGATGGGAGTTGTGTGGGCCCCCAATGGAAAGATCTTTAAAAAAAAGGAGGTGGGAAAGGAAGCATATACCAAGTGCCGAAGTAGAAAATATTTGGAAATGAAGATGGCAACATGTGTACAAACATGCTTGATACACAGGATGCATTGAATGTTCTAAGAGCTGTAAGAGCCCCTAATAAAATTATTGAAAATAATTAACAGCATATTTTACACATATATGGCCACAGATATTCTTGCTTGTAAACTAATAGCATGATAAATTTTGGTATAAATATTTTCTTGAAATACATAAAATGATCACAATGGAGGATTATGAAGACTGTTTAAGAAAACAGGAATCTGCACTGGTTAAAAAAACCACAAAGAAAAGCCAAGAAAGGACTTGCCAGAGGGTCAGGGAGAATTCAAAAGAAGGCTTGGAACCAGGGATTTTATCATTAGAGATGTCAGGTAAATTTTGGCTAAAAGGAGAGTATAACAGAAAAATGTTCACTTCTGCTTTATTGACTGTGCCAAAGCATTGAACTGTGTGAATTATAAAAAACTATGGAAAACCTTGAGAAGAATGGAAAGTCCAGAGCAGTTCATTGTGCTCATATGGAGCCTATGCATGGATAAAGCAGAAGTTGTGCAAACTGCGCAAAGAACTATTATATGGTTTAAAATCAAGAAAGGTCCATGTCAAGGTTGTATCTGCTCACCATACTTATGACAAAGAATGGGGCATTAGGATAAGAGGGAAGCTGATTAACAAACTAGAGTATGCAGGTGCCATAATTTTACTTGCTGAAAATGAGGAGAATTTGGAGCACTTGCTGATGAAAGCAAAGATTGCAGCCTTCATTATATATTGCAACTCTGTAAAGCTGAGCAAAAATTTCAGAGTTAATATCATGATAAATGGGTAAAAGATTGAAGTTTTAGAAGCTTTGTGTTGCTCGGATTCCACTATCTATGTTCATGGAAGCAGCAGTCAAACAATCAAATGATGCATTGTGTTGGGTAAAACTGCTGTATGAGAACTGTTTTAGTCGGGGTAGACTAGAGAAGCATTCGTAAACACACATATGTGTATAAGAAAGGGGCTTATATACAAGAGCAATAGAACATTGAGAAAGCATCCCAGCCAGAACGAGTCCATGTGTCAGATAATAGCCCATATGTCCAGTATTAGTCTATAAAGTCGTCTTCAGACTCATGAAACACAGGCAATGATGCAAAAATGCAGGACAACAACAGGCCAGTGGGCAGAAAGCCTTTGGATGTAGTGATGTTGGAAACATCTTAGCGCTGGCAGAGGTCTCTGAATGGATTCTTAGCACCCACGGTTGCATCAGGGTGGGACCATGTGATTTTTCAGCTGCTGTCTCTCCCAGGGTGTGAGCAGAGTCTCCTGCCTCCAAGGAAGAAGTAGCACATTTCCCAGAATTCTCAGAAGACCATGCCCACACAGAGGTCTTATTTGCTATATGATTTGTTTAACAAGCTAGACTCCAACCCTGCACTCCGAATCCTCAAATTGGCAATTACATAAGTACCACAAACTCTGCAAATGTTGTAAAACAAAGGAAATACTATGACAAGTGCAGTGTGCCTGGCCCAAGCCATGGTATTATCAATTGCCTCATAAGCATATGAAAGTTAAAAACTGAAAAAGGAAAGCCTAAGAAAAATTCATGCATTTAAATTATGGTCCTTGAAAAGGTTACTGTACCATGACCTGTCAAAAGATCAAACAGATCTATCTTGCAAGACGCACAGCCAGAGTGCTCCTTAGAGGCAAGGTAGATGAGATTTCATCTCATGTACTTTGGACATGTTGTCAGGAGAAACCTGTCCCTGATGAGTGGCATCATGTTTGGTAAATTAGCAGAGATGTCAGAAAGAAAAAGGCCCTCAACAAGATGGATTGACACAGCAGTTGCAAAAATGGGCTCAACCATAAGAATGGTGGTGAGGCTGGTAAAGGACCAGGCGGTGTTTAGCTCTGTTGTTCGTAGAGTCTGAATCACTTGATGGCACCTAACAATATCTATAAAGTGCCTCACAAGCCTCCAGTTTGTGTGAGGTTTAGAGCAAATGAAGAGGCTTCAATTGTTTCAATATATTGTGCAAATTGTTCTGTTACTTGGCCTTTATGTACAAGTTGATCCTATGTTACTTAAAGTGCTTGAAATCTTTGGCAGATCCCTGTTGGTGGATTTTGGAACACAATTGTTGTATCTTGTGTAGATAACTATACTCCTTTTGTGCATTAATTTTGGCTTTTATTGAGCTGTGGTAGAGACAAAACCAAGTGCCACCAAGTCATCTTGAGCTAGTTGTTGAGTTTTGTGTTATCTCCTCCACAAAATAATAAAGTTGGATGTTCACAAGAATTCTCCATCATTATTAAATTGACATGGTCTATATGAATTTGGACTTAGCTGGACCTGAAGGTACAAGTAAGTTGCATGAGGAACTGGGAAAAATGCCACTCCAGTTCTGTCACATTACTTTCCCTCTCCCAGTCTGGGAAATTCCTTGTTATCAGTTGACTGAGTAATAGAAAATTCTTCTATTACATATTATTCTTTACCATATGCAGGCAATATTTGAACATGGACAATAGATATATTACAACTACATTCTGGGACCTCTCTAAAGGACCATAATGATGGGAAATCCTCTCGAAGGGCAGATATTTCAGCAATGCACCTGGTTGTTCACTTTGGAAGAAATTGCCACATGATAGAGAGTGTATTGATTCAAGCCCTGTGCTGATGGTCAGGGACTGCAAGGAACATGATAGAAAAATTGGTGACCAAGAAGTCTCAAAAACAGGCATGTGGATAAACCTCTCTGAGTAAGTAAAAAAAAGTGAAGAAATTTGAGTCTCATGCGACCAAAGGGTAACCTTGACAAAGGATGGTTTTAAGTAGATTGAATGATGTGTTCTGAGGAAACCAGTCATCTCCTTTCCTAAACCACCCTTGTCATTGACCAATGGGATCATGAACAATGTGATCATGATAGTAGGCATGGAGGTTATGTATGGGCTCAGGAATGATGATTTGGCTACAGTTGCTGGTAAATGCCCAATTCCTAGCATGAAGGAACGATAATTAACCTGTAAGATCAACAACTTCTCAGAGTGATTAGCCAGCAAGTTGGTGTCAGATTGATTATATTGGATCACTTATATCATGGAAAGGGCAGCACTCTGTTATTAATGCAATACTTACTCTAGTTATATATTTGCCTTCCCTACACACTTCTGTCAAAACTATGTTTTGTGGACTTACAGAAAACCATATCCCTGTTTTTTGTTGTTGTTGTTGTTTTGTTTTTGCACACAGCATCACCTTGGAACAAGGGAATCACGACATAGCAAGAAGTGTGGATACAGATCCACACTCATGGAATTCATTGATCTTATCAAGTTCCCCCATCACACTGGTGCAACTGTGTTGATGAAATAGCCTTCAAAATTTCAGGGTCAGCTTGGTGGCAATATCTGGTCTTGCACGAACATTGTTCTCCACAAGGCTGCATCATATCTGAGCCAGCATCTAATATACTGAGTGCTTCCAAATAGCTAGGATCCATGAGTTCAGGAATCCAGGGGTGAAAATGAAAGTAGCACCATTTACTATGACCTCTAGTGATTCACTAAAAATAATTGCTCTGGTCCCTAAAACCCTAAGCTCTTTGTGTTTGAAGGTCTTAGTTTCAAAAAGAAGATTATTCCCATCATGAGGTGATTCCTCTGAACTGGAAGTTCAAAATGCATTCCAACCATTATGGACTCCTCACATCTCTGGATCAAGAAGCAAAGAAAGAAATTACTGTATTGGCTGATATGAATAATCCTGATTACCATAAGGATATTGGACTAATCTTCTATAATGGAGGTAAAGAAAAATATACAGTAACTACAATCCAAGAAATCCTTAGGGCACGTTTTAGTACTATTGTCCCCTGTGATTAAAGTCAATGGATAACTATAGCAGCTTAACTCTTTCATAATTACTAATGGCCCTTGAAATTTCATGAATGAAAGATTTCACTAAGAACCATGACCATTAGAGGTACTAACTGAGGACAAAGGAAATGCAAAATGGATAACAGAGAAAATAACTTTAAATATAAGCTACAACCACATGACCAGTTGCAAAAATGAGGACCAAAATCATTATAAGAATTTCTTCCTAGTATTTATGTATCAAGTCTCTTTGTTTCCTTCACTTATAAAATATAAGATGTAAATTGGACTGGTGCATTTTTGGTTATTCCTGCTTTAGTTGCATCATGTTAGAGGCAAGTATGTCTTTATAATGGTCTTCTTTTGAGACATGATTTAAGGAGATATACAAGGGCACATTTTAGTACATATTATTACTGTACATATTATTACTGAATCGGAAAAATGGAAAAAGTCTCTGCTGAGTGGAACTTTTGTAGTATGCCTTTTTCAAGGCTAGGTGAACAAGAATGATATCACAGATTTGACAAATGTATTAAGAGAAATGGGGAGTGATTTGAAGGTGAGAAGGTTGGTTTGTAAAAAAAATATTTAAATGTGTAGCTTTAGAAAATAATCCTTTGTGGGTGGGATTCTTCCTCTTATATAAAGGAACCATGGTGGTATAGAGGATACACATTGGCCACATGGTTGTCATTTTCAAATTGCCAAGAGCTCTGCAAGAGAATAGCTGGACTTTCTACTCCTGTAAACAGTTACAGACTCAGAACCATACAGGGCGCTGCGATGAGTTGGCATTTACCTGATGGCAGCCCCTTTGGTTTGGTTGTTATACAGGTGCCACTTAGCACAAGTGTGGATTTTGATAGCTAAGATGGTGTATCCACCTGCCTGGACCATGATGGTCAGTGATTTTTACCATCCATAATATGATGACGTCAATCATAATATAATCACTTCTACAATGAGAGCTGCTTTAAGTAGCCAGTCGATTGACAGGGTGTTTCTTCAGTTGTGTGACCTGCTTTCATTATATCTGTCAAAATTTGCCTGCTTTCTGTTGGATGTATATCCTTATCTGGCTCATTATATGACTCTGTTCTTTGGCCTTCAACTAGTAGATTTTCATACTTTCTTCCAGTCTTGGGAGTCATCAGCACTCTGCAGTTTTTTTAGTCAGAGAATCTTCCAGCCTGACATCTGACCTCATGGACTTGGATTTTTCTAGTCTCTACAATTGAATGAGATACCCCCTTGAGATAAATCTCTATGTGCATAAATTTATATCGGCTTAAATGGTTTGCCTCCTTTAGAAATTCCTGTGTAAGATGTAAACCTTAAGGAATTTCTAAACCGGTTCAAATGAAGTGTCACATTTGGGTACTTCACATTATTGACAGAAATGGACACATGACTCAGGCTTTCAGTAATGAGTAAACTCACATCATATTTGGAAAGAAAACAAATTACATTTAAGAGTGAGATGATTGCTCTCTTAGTGAATGATAAATCCTTCTAAAGGCCAAATTTCAACTTGCTAATCTATTTACAGATATATATATATATATATATATATATATGAAACCTAGAAAGCTTTAAGAGAGGTTTCATTAAACACATAACAGCAAACAAAATAGGATGCATTCACACACTGAAGTCATGACATGTTTCTAAATTTTCACCCTTTTCTCTTGAGCTCTTCATGGCAGTAGTGCCATAAACTCATTGCTATATAGTAGCGTCCAGCTCATAATGAGCTTATAGGACCTGGAGTTTCCCAGACTGCAAACCTGTCAGAAAGGGGGCTTTCACGTTTTTGTCACACACAGTGGTTGTTAGGTTTGAACCACTCACCTTTTATTTAGGAGCGGAGTATCTAACCACTGGGCCACCGGGACTCCTCATGGTTGCAATGAAAAAACCAAACTCCCCGCCATTGAGTCAATGCTGCGTCCTGGTAACCTCCCAGTGGGTTTGTGGCACTAGAACTATTTGCAGGAATAGAAAGCTCAGTCTTTCTCCCCCGAGCTGCGGTCGGATTTGAACTGTCAAGCGTCACGACCACAGTCCAGTGTGCACCACTGCTCTACAAGGGTTTCTATGAGTGCAATTGTAAGGTTTAAACCATTTGTTCAGAGGGAGCTGTTGCCTTAATAATAAAATGAGATAACCTTTCACTGTAGTCTGAAAGCCGTGCTAGCTCACACACTAGATATATATTTCCAAACGGACTTCAAATTGAAATTCTTGGGAAAGATGTTGTTGCTTGAATTTTGTGTGACAACCTCTGATAGGAAACTTTTACTTGACTGTAGCTCATTTTCCCTTTATTTTATTTTTTATAAGTAAATACATTCTTCAGAAAGTAAAGTTTGGACCCTCAGACTTTGCCCTTGGGATGGAGATAAAATGCTAACACTCCCTGGGTCCCAAGCAGTATGCACTTTTGAATAGTTCAATCATGGGGAACCATTTGTATGAAGAGGCTTTTTGTCTGATTATTGGCCCTAGCCTTTAGGGCTCAGGAAGAGATGTGATGAGTCTTGCAGGAAAAATTAAAGAAGATGTAAATAGTAAATGCAGACATTTTGCAACATAGCTAAAAATAAATTGCACTACAGGCAATTATGCAAGTTTTACTGGATACATTAAAAAGACATTAAATGCACAGCTGTTTTAAGTGTCTTTTAAGCTGATAAATTAACTGTCTAATAAATTGTAAGATTTGTCAGCTAATAATGCTATTTTATCTGCTTTAACATATGCCTTCCTAGTTCATGAAGCATTATTGTAAGTGCCAAAAGGAGATAATGTGCATTTTACAGTGTTATGTCTTAAATGGAATGGATCATTGGCCATGAAGAAGTGTGTTAATAAATCTCCGAGGCTTTGTTAATTGCACTCAATGAAGTGTCACTGTTAAAACACAAAAGATGTGATAGAGAAAGCTGAACATAATGTCTTTCAGTTTTACAATTAACAGTTCACTAGGCAAATCGACCAAAAAGACCATAATTTGTTGAAGCCTTATTAACTTACATTTTCCTAGTCAAGGTCATAATTGCGAATGGCTTAAAGCTATCTTTTAATGCTCATAGGAAAGAGTAACCTTGTTGGAAAAGGAAGTTTTTTCCTTTGAATGACACAAGATGGCTATCAGGTTCAAGGGAAACGAAGCATCACTGTAACAGAAACAGTCTTCCCGAGTTATGCGTTATCGATTGCATGTGTTCATACTTGACTTAAAGATAATATAATTTTGAATTATATGCCCCATTATGTTATGTGAAGGAAGGTTATGCACACAATATGAAACTAAGAAACTCCTTCCGAGGTCAAAGAATACAAGCCCCTGGAATATTTTTAAAGTATACATAGGAAAATCCAAAGCTTTAATCTGTGTGAAACCTGTATAGTCTTCCCTTCTACAACTTGAACAACACACGATAGTGTGCTTAATGAGGAACTGTAAATCGATATCTGTGTCGCACACATTTTGAACCCTTACAATGGAATCTTATGTTATAATATGAAGGAGCAAGAAGTGATTTCTTCACATAGAACATCAACCTGAGATCCAATCCTGCAGGATCCAACGATCCTGGAGGATCCCACAATAAGATTCAAAATTGGAGGAGGGTTGAGACCGGTAACTAAACCCTAAACACCTTGTTTGCATGGCACTCTGAATGATAGGGGAAGTCTCAAATCTACTTGCAGTGTCTCTACTTGCATGGAGTCCCTTTCCACAGACTAGGAATGTGCACAACAATCATATGAGACAAAGAGTATTGTAAAGTTGTTCATAGCAGCTCTACTTAGACTGGCGTGTGACTCGTTGTCATCATATCTCTTTTTGGACCATCTTAAACTTACCTAAATTTCCAATATCCTCTGCTTTTTCTTAGATTGAGGTCTTTTTATTTCACATGGTCATGTTGCTAGGTTCTTTTTCTGGCTCTTTGTCTTTACTATGTATGTTATTCAGTACAGGGTAACATATGGATGGATTTTTGAAGATAATAAATGAAATAATAATTACAAGGAGGCCGAGAAGTAGAAAGTAGTATAAAAGGGAAGTCAATAACAATGGGTACAAAAAGGAAGAAAATGTACTCAAATTGATTGTGGTAATGAAGGCACAACTCTTATGAATATTATCAAACTGTATAATAGATAAACTAATTTTAAAGTATTTGAGAGACTAATATAACATTGTTGATTTGTTCCGTAAATCTTCACCGAATTTACAACAGAAAATTTCTTTTCGGTGTTTTCTTTTCCATTTCCTATTCAGAGTCTTAAATTATCTAACGCTTGTTGTTTGCCATCTGGGCATCAAAACTACCAGCTATATCTGTAGTAATGCTGCAATTTCAAGAATTACTCCTACAAATTATGAGTAAAGCAAAAACAAAGCAACAACAACTGCACTTTGCCTGTAAACCTACATGGTAGTTCATCTTTAGGATCGAATATTACACATTTTAAATGTATGTTTTAGTATAAGATTGAGAATAATAACAATCAAAAAGTACATTTGAAAAATTCAGTACAGTTGAAAAGTTCAAGTTTAATACACTTAAGAAAATAATCCCATTTATAACAAAATCTATAAAAATAAAATACCCAGGGAAGAAAGTTAACCAAGGTATAGTGAAAAACCTGCATACTGAACACTCTAAAGTATTCTTAAGTGAACTTAAAGAAGCAGGGGCACAGAGGAAAATGTTATTGTAAACAAAAATTCTTGGGGTGAGGTCCAGGTAGAAGGACAGGGGCCAGACCTTATCCAGGACCATATATGGTAGCCAACTGAGAGGGGGGAGGGTTGGAGTGGAGATGGCGATATGGAGTGGGGGAATGGGGCATTAACCCACCCAAAGAGAGTATATTGTTTATATCTCCACAAGGAAAGAGGAACCCAACTTAAACTCAGTGTTCTACGACGTGAATGCAGCATGATGACATGGAATTAGGGCACAGTGGAGGGGTATGATGGCCCAACCCCAATCCCTACTACGTGGACACCCCCTCAGGAGAGTTAACCTTGGAGGTCAGCCCAAAGGTTGCAGCTCGCAGAGAGATAAATATCTGGCCAGAGCACATGAGAGCAAATGAAGGGGGAGGGTTGAGAGTGGAGTACATCCTGGCCCACTGAACTTGGAGGATGATCTCCCCACTCAGAACAGTTATTTCACAGAGAGGACCATATGGCCAGTGCCACTAAGAAACCTGGTGTCCCTTGCTGACCCAAGACCCTACACGGACAACACTGGAGAAGCAAGATCGGGAGGGCACCCAAGCTGACCCCATCACATGGAGGCAAGGGTGTAAAGCAGAACAGCAGGAGGGACAGAGCATGAAGTTACTGAGGGAGTGCCAAGGATATACTTTGAGGTCAGGATGTGGCATCCCATAGGCTTCAACTGGGGGACATTTTTGGAGGGCAACGAACAGACCTTGAACTATTTACAGGCTTTTCTTTTGTTATTATTATTGTGTATATATATATATATATATATATATATATATATATATATATATATTTCTCCCCCCCCGGACATTTTTTTTGCTGTTGTCATTGATTTGTTTTCTTTAGTCATTTCATCTTGCAATGTTTTGTTTTTCTGTACATATTCTTATCTCTGCAAGTCTATCTAGATAAGATAAGTTGAAAGAACAGTCTGGAGGAGAAAAAACAGGATTGATGATTCCGGGGGGACATGGGGCACAGGGAGATGGGGGAGAGGAGGTGATGTTGTCCATCCCAGGGATAAGGCGAAAACAGTGATCCAAAATCAGTGGCAAGGTGAGTGTAACAGACCTGATATTGATCAATCAATGTAACAGAGATAAATTACTGAAACTCAAATGAATGTGCATGATAGTGGGATAAGAGGAAATGAAAAGAGATAGAGAAAGGAACTGCGAGGCAAAGTGCATCCACAGTGGTCTAAATAAAGGCATAAACATAGATAAATATATTTATATATGAGGATGGGGAAATAGATCTACATCCATATACTTATAGGGTTAGCATTAAGGCATCACATGGACATTGGACATCTACTTAAGTACTTCCTTAATGCAAGAATACTCTGTTCAATTAAATTGGCACTACTTGATGCTCACCTTCCCAACACAATCACTGAGGGCAAATGTGTGCACAAGCAAAAGTGGTGAAGAAAGCTAATGGTGCCAGGCTATCAAAGATATAGCTTCTGGGGTCTTAAAGGCCTGAAAGTAAACAAGCAGCCATCTAGCTCAGAAGCAACAAGTCCACATGGAAGAGGCACACCAGCTTGGGTGAGCACAAAGGTTCAGTGGAATCGGTTGGTAGTCATCGAAGAACAAAAATCACATCATTGTGTGTCCACCTTCCTGGTATGATCACTGAAGACAAAGGTGTGCATAAGCAAATTTGGTGAAGAAAGCAGATGGTACCTGACTATCAAAAGATATAATATCTGGGGTCTTAAAAGCTTGAAGATAAACAAACAGCCATCTAGCTGAGAAGGAACAAAGCCTACATGGAAGAAGCACACCAGCCTCTGTGACCATGAAACATCAAAGGAATCAGCTATCAGGCATCAAAAATTATAATGAGGTGGCATGCAGACTGGGAACTCAAAGTCCAAAGCGACATACCCTTACAAAAGGGTTGTGGGGAGGAGACAAACCAGTCAGGGTACAGTGTAGCAACAACGAATTATGCATCTTCCCTCTAGTTCTTAAATGCTTCCTCCTTCCCACTCTCATGTTCTGAATTCTAACTTACAAATCTGATTAGACCAGAGGATGTACACTGGCAGAGATAGGAATCAGAAACATGGGGAATCCAGGATAGATGATCCCTTTAAGACCAGTGGTGAGAGGGGCGATACAAGAGGGTAGAAGAAAGGTGGATTAGAAAGGGGAAACTGATTAAAAGGGTCTACATATAACCTCATCCTTGGGGTATGGACAACAGCGAAGTGGGCAAAGAGAGACATCCAATAGTGTGCAGTATGATAAAATGATAATAACTTATAAATTATCAAGGGCCCATAAGGGATGGGGGAGTGGGGAGGGAGTGGAGAAAGGAAGAGTTAATACCAAGGGCTTAAGTGGAAAGAAGAAGATTTGAGAAGGATGATGATAACAAATATATAAATGTGCTTTGCATACACTGGATGTATGTACAGATTGGGGTAAGAGTTATATGAACCCCCAATAAAACGATTAAAAACTGTACACCTATAAAAAGTTAAAATGGCAAAAGTTGTGTGATAGAAATACATTAAATTGCATGAACTAACAAACAAATAAATAGGTTGTGTACACCCCAAAACTTCCTGGGATTGAGCCCCTTGGTGCGAAGGGTTAAGATGATTGTTTTTTAAGACATCACAGCTAATTGAGCTAGCAACAAGTTTTAGTGCTTCTGTTCTACATCCTATTTTGTTGCATAGTGGCACTTAGATGATCATCTAAGCTATAGCAATTAATACCTATTTTCTTGGATCAATGTAGGATATGGAATGTGTAACCTCCATGAATGCGACCTTTGCCAAGAAATGAGAACTGAGCAGCGGCCAGCAGCCATTACTGAACAATTGATAAAGATTCCTATTGAAAATTCCTCATCAAAAAAGGGAAAATGAAGAATACAATTTCAAATTCTCAAGGACATTAGGCGGACTTTTCACTGCTTTGAAAGCTGACTGAACTCTTGAAATCATTTCCCTGAGATAACCTTTAAACCTTAAACCAAAACAGTGCCCTAGACTCTTCTTCAAGCAACAACAACAACAAAAGAGTTTACCTTAACTAGTAAAAACATGTCTACCTTTAGCATTATGCTCTTTTATAAACTATATGTATGGAGTTAAATTAATGATACTAACTTTCAAAATTACATCAAAACCTGAGAAGTAGTGAATTTATATTAATCGGGAGAAATAACTCAGGAAAAGAGGATGATCATTGTTAGACAACATGAAGAATTGAAACAGTGTCATGGAATTGTACATGTAAAAACTATTGGGTTTGCTGTAGGATATGATGTGTATAGTCTCAACAACATTTGCAAACTAAAGGATTTGTGCTAAAGTGAGTAAAGGGGCTTGAACAGATATTTCTCCAAAGAAGATATAAAAATGGTCAATAAATACATGAAGAGATATTCTATTTCATTAGTCATTAAGCAAAGGAACATGACAAGTACAACAAAATAAGCCATATAAATCCAATAGGATAAATTTACTATAAAAATTAAAAAAAACAATAACTGCTTGAAAGTATATGAAGAAGTAACACTAATGGTGGGTTGTGAAATGATATAACCACCAGAGAAAATAGTATCCTCCAAAGGTTATTAATATAATCACCATCCTATTATATGTCATGAAGCCCATTCCAACTTTGAATGACATTTTATGACAGGGCTGAATTGCCACATATGTTTTTCTCAGCTGCAATCACTACGAGAGGAGATCTCGAGGTCTTTCGTACCACAAACAGTATTAATGGGTTATAAACCACCAAATTTTCCATTAGAAACTAAATTTTAATCATTGGCACACTACAGCTATAACACAACTATTCCAATCTTTGGCATATAAGACAGAAGAATTGAAAACAGGGAATTTTATGCATATCTTTATTGTTTATTCATGAAATAGTTGTTTTGGAACTATTGGTTGAATAAATTATTGTTCTCTCACTGAACAGCGTGGTCACCCTATTCTTTTAAAAACATTTTATTGTGAATTAGATGATTTACAGAGCAGGACATCACTCACACATTAATCAATTTGTACACATTTTGACACATTTTTAATTGCAATTTTAAAAGATTCTGTACTCTAAATACCAAATGATTCAGGAAGCATCAAGAAAAGATGGAAAGAATAACAGAGTCACTATACTGAGAAGAACTAGTGAAGAGTCCACCATTTCAGAAGGCAGGATGTTAGCAAGAACCAATGGTCCTGAAGAAAGAAGGTCAAACAGAACTGAATGAATTAGTCACCAATATGCTTCCAGAAATTGATAGAACACACATTGAAATGCTTCAGAAATCTGAAGCAGCTCTAGACATACTCACTCATCTATGCCAGGAAATTTGGGAGACAGCTACCTGGATAACTGACTTGATGATATCCATACTTGTGCCCATTGCAAAGAAAGGTGACCCAACAAAAGGCTCAAGCTATAGAATTATATCATTGATATCACACACAAGTTAAACTTTGCTTAAACAATGCAGTTAAACAATGCAGTGTTATATTGTCAGGGAACTGGCAGAAGTACACGTTGGATTCAGAAAAGGATGTGGAACAAGGGATATCATTGTTGATGTCAGGTAGATCTTAGTCCAAAGCAGAAAATACCAGAAAGGTCTCTACTGTGTTTCATTGATTATACCTTGATAATATATATATATATATATATATATATATATCATAATAAACTGTGGATGACCTTGAGAAGAATAAAAATTACAGAACACTTCATTGTGCTCAGTTGAAAATTTTACATGGATCAACAGCACAAGTGAATACTGCATGCTTTTAAATCAGGAAAGGTGTGTATCAGAGTTGCTTCCTCTCACCATACTTGTTGTGGCAGTCATGTGCTTATGTTAATTTTATAATTGAAATGTAGGGGTGGAGTCTGGCCTGTTAATCAGGAGAAAGCCATTGAGTAGCCGATGAGGCCTCTATGTGGGTATGGCTTTTACCTGAGACTCCAGGGAAATCTCGCGATATTTCCCTCGTGAAGATGAAAATCTCTCTTCCCCAGTTGTTGGGAGTTAGTTTCAGAGATGATTAACCACAGGCAACACAGAATGATGGAAGCTGGAGCAGCCGGTGGAGAGGCCACACGGCTTTGCCCTGATGAAGACAGGCCTCTGAAGCTGGAGTGGCATGCTGTTGATGGACCTGAGCCTTGGAAGCGAGGAGCCATGGGGAGACCCCTGCCAGTGCCAGAATTCTGCACCCACTGACCTGTGACTTCCTGAGTTGGAAGCAGACTTTATAGACTGATTTCGGGGATATGGGTAATTCTTGGACTTATGACATTGCACTGGACTGGATTGGGCTGCCTTCTTAGGACCACATTTCTTTTGTGTATAAACCCTTTCCTTATACCTATATGCATGTCTCTGAATTTTTTCCCTCTAGTCTACCCGGACTAACTCACTTGTTCAATCTATTTGCTGCACAAATCATCAGAAAAGCTAGATCATATTAAGAAGAGTACTGCATCAGGATTGGAAGAAGGTTTGTTAGCACACTGAGATATGCAGATGGTACTACCCTTGCTTGCTGAGTATGAGGACTTGAAACTTTTGCTGATGAAGATCAAGAATTATAGCCTCCAGTATGGATTACAAATCAATTGTAAGATCAAAATCCTTACAACTGGATCAATAGGGAACATAAAAATAAATGGAGAGGAAGTTGAAGTTGTCAAGGATTTTATCTTGGATCCACAATCAATGTTCATGGGAGCAGCAATTGTTATGATATCAGTAAACACTCCCAATAAGAAGATTTCAATTTTTTTTCAAAAGATTAAAAATGTGTGGCATCAGGTAGAGCTGTTGCACAAGACCTCTTTAGAGTATTGAAAAGCAAGCCTGATGCTTTGAGGACTAAAGTGACCTGGATTCAAGCCATGATAGTTTCCAATGCATGGTATATGCATATGAAAGTGCAACATTGAATAACAAAAGAAGACCATCGAAGAATCAATGCATTGGAACTATAGTAATGGAGAAGAATTCTGAAAGTATTCTGCCTGCTAAAAGGAGAAAAAAAGAACGAAGTGGCCATTAGAGGCAAGGAAAACAAGACTGTGTCTCACAGTCTTTGGACATATTTTCAGGAGAGACCAGTCTGTGGAGAAGGACATCATGGTTGGAGTGGAGGTGTGGCAAAACAATGGAAGGCCCACACAAGATGGATTGACACAGTGACTGTCTGGAAGCCATGTGCTTATGTTAATTTTATGATTGAAATGTAGGGGTGGAGTCTAGCCTGTTAATCTGGAGATAGCCATTGAGTAGCCAATGAGGCCTCTATGTGGACATGGCTTTCTCCTGAGACTTCTGGGAAATCTCGCGATATTTCCCTGGTGGAGATGAGAAGCTATCTTCCCCAGTTGTTGGGATTAATCATGGACAATTAATCATGGACGATTAATCATGGACAAGACAAGATGGCAGCGTCCGAGAAGCTGGAGGAGCCGTCGGAGAGACCACAGGGATTTGCCTTGACGGAGCCAGACCTCTGAAGCTGGGTCAGCCACATGGAGACCTCTTCCAGTGATGAGTTGCTTCTGCTGTTGATGGACCCTGAGCGCTGGAAGCGAGGAGCCATGTGGAGACCCCTGCCAGTGCGGGGATTCTGTACCCACTGACCTGTGACTTCGTGAGTCGGAAGGAGACTTTATAGACTGATTTCGGGCATGTGGGTTAATATCGAACTTATGACTTTGAACTGGACTGGGCTCAATGTCCTGTTCCTCTTGTATATAAACTTTTCCCCTATATCTATATGTGTGTCTATGAAATTTGTTCCTCTAGCCTACTGGGACTAACACAGACTGCATCGATGGACTCAGGCATAGGGACAATCATGAGGATGGTGCAGATCCTCACAGCATTATGAAGCAGGTTGCTTATCAAGTGGTTTGGGATGCTGACCTGATTGTTCAATCTATTCAGTACCTCAAGCTGGGAGTACCCTCTTGAGCCTGGGCTTTATGACCCTTGTAAACTCATGCACAGATGCCCAGTCTGTGCTATGGAAAATCCCATGGCGGTTTTTCTTGTATGCCCAAGTATTTGCCAGGCCAGCAACACCCACCAGAGAGGGATATCTGGGATTTGTAGACTGGTGGTTGGTGTAGCTTTAATCCAGGGGATTGGATAAATTTTTCCCATCCCACTGATTCTTAGTGCTCTACTTGGATTGTTCTGTTGGTACTTTGCTAATGGTTTCAGTGAATGTCGTCTGTGAACAAAGGAAAGAGAGAAAGAAAAAAATTCCCATGAGTGGTCATGCTTTCAGATGCTCTAAGAGGGGCCCTGCAAAGTTAGACCACTGGGGTGGTGGATTCCTTTCGTTGAGGAGGCCTTGAATTCCTTTGGCTTGTGTGGAGATATAGATTATTCACTATTTAAACCTGCCCCTGACTGCCCTGTAAAGTTATCCTGTGAGGAGAATGGAATGGGGCACCTGTGGCTTGGGCCAAGAGCCAAGCCTATGTGTGCTTACATCTGCCTCAAGTTGCTCATGCTGAGTCATGTCCCTGCAGCCCCCTAGGTCAGTCCCTCTGCCTAGCTCCTAGATCAGGAAAAACATGTTAGATGACTTGAGGGGCTGTGCTCCTCTTATTGTTGCTGATGGCTGATGACAAAGATTGATCTATCAGCAGGTGTTCCCACTCTTGAAGTTCAGTACTCCTGTGTCCACTTATATTTATATTGAGAATCTTGCTTTCTAGAACTATTGAATATCTCTCTTCATGGGTTCTCTGCTCTGATCTCTGTGGACTTCCTCCAGTGGGGGCTACGTGGCTGCCATCTTGGGACCACACCCCTGACCATTTGTGAATATATGTGAAGTAAAGGGAAAAGCCATAGACAATATCACATAGACATTTTTATTTAGTTTGGTATTTACTGATAAGCTGTAATGAAAAGAAGGTGAGTCAACTTAAACCCTATGAACAATTTTACAACTGCATGTATAATAAATCAATACTGATCCATTCATTAATCACAAGATTTTCAGAGGAAAATTCCTTAGAATTTGACAGCTTATTCCTTAGCAATAGTTTGTTCTTGTGTAGAAACTCTGCTGACACCTGCTACCTTTGGGGATCCAACTAGTTTGAAATAGTAGGGACATAACTTTCAGCATCACAGTAGCACACACCCCACAGTACATAAACTGGCAAAAATATGTTTATTTGTGGATTTTTTTTGACTATTGAAAACAATAGACTGTGGGTTTTTAAAAAAATGTGGATTACCTTCAGAATCATGATCTCCCCTCTTTGGGCTTGAGCTGGTCTTCAATATTACCTGTGTTTTTCTTCATACTGGAGTTTATTTCTCATGCATTTTATCATTGTGGTTATTCTACTTAAATCTTTGTCATGTGTTATGTGTTTTTCATTATATGAAACCTGGTATTGATGAACCTATAGAGGCAACAATTAGATAAGGGTTGGGGGGAAGGGAAAGTTGATATCAATGGGATCGTGAAGGAAGAAAATGTTTTGAAACTGATTGTGGTAGCAATTATATATTACTGCTTGATGCAGTTGACATGATAGAATGGTTTGATGTAGGGATTAGCTCCTGATTAAAGGCTTGGAGAAAAAAAATGTTTCAGCTACATCAAGTCTACAGATAACAACAAAAAAAGAGATAGGGAATGCAATGTATTTTTTTCAAAGTTGCATTGGAGTGTAGATACTCAAAAGATATGCCAAAACTAACACAAAATGTCACCTAAGCATATCAAATGTAATTAAATATTGAACATAGTGAGTAAATTGATAATTATGAACTTGCAGACTTGTAACCCCATGAAGTTAATCACCATATAGGGCATCAAACATTAGATATTTTCCTCCTTTTATTCAACATAAATATTGTGGATCATATTTATCATTTTATCTGCACATGCCACTGGAAGATGACTCACATAAGATGACTCATATATGTAGATAAGCATAGTGATTCATGATATGTCTGTGCTATTGTAATGTAGCAGAGGGATATGTGCTCTTGCCAACCCTATATATTCATGAAAAAAATAAGCTGAAACATATGTATGTGTGCATATATATATATATATATATATATATATCTCCAAGAATAATGAGGAGAGGTGAAGATGTTACACAAGAATAAAAAATTATTAGAAGAGCCTGCAGGTGGAAATAATGTACCTTTGCGACCACCTTCAGCCTACACAACACTCATTCCCACAATCCACATGCTAAAGTGTTTCTGGAATTTCTAAAGCTTTGTTTGGCAGGAACAGACATATGTTTATTTACTTGTTAAGTATGGATTTCTGGGAAGATAGCCTGTTTAGGTGGAATGAGGTTAATCAGGTACACACACAGCAGGCCTTCAAGATAGATCCACTTCAGGGACTCCTGATACTGGAAGGAAATGTTTCTTCTTGAATGGCGTGTGTGCATAGTTGAATGTGGTTCTTTGTCTACATTCTAGAAAGCCGTATGGTAATGGGGTAGTGGTCTCTACTCATACTCCTGCTATGGAAGTGACCCAGCTATCTTGAAGCTATTCTAATAGGAAACTGTGTGTTATCATGCATACCATGAAATTTTCATTTTATAAGGAGCAAGCAATTTCCTTCAAATCATTTGTCCAGAAATCATTTCTATTGGATGCTCTGCATATCACAAATGCCATCATTGTTTCTTGTCTGATGGAAAGGCACAGACATTTGGTCTCAATTTTTCAAAGATGAAGTTTGGTCAACCCTTCTACTCTGTCTGAATGTTAATGAAAAGAAAGTTTTCCAATGTGAAAACAAAGAATGTTTGAGCTTATTTGCTTCCTGATTATAGTCTGATTAAATTTTAGAGTATGGGTCACCTTTCTCAATTAAACAGTAAAAATTGGATGAAAATCATAAGGTGGGGTCAGCTAGTCCTGATAATCTGTTTCACTATCATTTGAAGTAAATCTGTAGCATATTCGGTTATTTCATTTCTGAATATTAAATAAGAAGTAGAATTTATCTACATTTCAAAATTTAGAGAGCTAAATATTTCAGATTGTCTTTTCTGTAGTAGAGTTATGCTACATATTGTAGACGCAGATGAATAAAGCTATGAAAACTACCCTAGAGATTTTCAGGGAGTGGTGGAGACACATTTGTATATATGTTATATAATGATAGGAATGTGAAAAATGTTATGATAGGTTGCAACTCAATTGCTATGGGATTTCGAAGGAGAAAGCACATTTTTTTAGTTTGGTTTAAACATTCTCTAGGGAAATGAGGAAAATTGCAATGGAAAAAAATGGAGAGGAAATTATATGCAAAGATTAGAAATGAATGGTGTATTCAGAACAAGTTTCATAGGCATACTGCTTATAGAATGTGACCTGGAACTCAGAATGGCTCAATGGTCAATTAAAATTTTGAAACTCAGTTTTGAACAAATATTTCACACTGTCTTGCAAGTATGTGAAAAGAATGCAAATATGATAGGCAGAGAATAGTTTTTTAAGGATCCTGTATACTCTGACAAAGCGTTTGAATGCCATCCTTCAGGTAATTTTAAAAAGCCACTAAAACATTTTAGCCAAGGAAATGGCATGATAAAATTGTAATATTGACCATAGAATTTTCTAGAGATGTACCATGCAGACAGAATCAGGGAATAGGGTGAGAACAGGTACTGCAGTAGAGTACTAAAACATTGAACTTGAAAGATAATTAAAGATTTTACATAAGATCGTGACATTGGAGATGGGTAAAGAGCTATTTCCTAAATTGTGCAGAGTTTTGAACTAAACATAAAATTTAAATTTAGTTATTATTATGCAGATTAGAGTGTTTGTGGGAAGAGACAGCAAAGTTTGGATTAGTACTTAATTAAATGCATAAATAATGTTTAAATTATTATACATGCATATTTATTTCATATCCAACAAGAATACTAATTATGTTTTTATAATTATGGTTTTTGTTCATTTGTATTCTGTTGAGAGCAATGAGAAATCTGACAGCATATCTTGATTTACGGCAATTTACAAATAATTTTTCATTTATTTTAATTTGGAAATTTCCTCATAATTGAAATAGTAGCAACAAGTTACTAATACATGTTTAAATTATTAGCAATATTTGTATTTTGAATCTATTTATCAATTATAATTTATTGGACAGCTAAAGCATAGGTGCTTATAGCAACAATTATTTGTTATATTTTGATTATATAATAAGCAAGACTGTTCCAAACTCAGCTTCTTCATGAAATGTTGGTGATTTGGGCAGCTTGCAATGAGTGAGCGGACTCGTGAGACGAGGCAGCAAGTAGAGCGACAGTGTTTATTGAGTGCCAGCGACCAAACAAGACAGACTGCATCTTGTCCAGCAAAATCTGCTTCCTCCAGCAAACAGATTAAGCCATGTCCAACAGCCAAGGTTTGTGGGAGGAGATCTTCTAGAACAGTCCAGTCTATCTAGTTCTCACATTGTTCCCTTTGTTTGGAGGGACATGTCCACGTTCCAGTTGCAGGTTATTGAGAGCTGTTCTTCAGATGAAATCTTTAACTTTTAAAGGGGAACATCAAAGGTTAGTAAGTTCCTCATGAATTCTAACTGAACTGCAAGATGAAAGCAGAAAAGAGCAAAGTACAAGCAGCCCCAGAAAAAGACTGTGCACCTGTGTTTTGAATACATGTATTGTTAATGAATTCTGTCCCTCGGATGGAGAGGGGTTAATTTTAATTTATAAAGCGAAGTAGCAGTACATGAATTGTTGACTTAGACAGACTAAACTCATAAGTGACTGGACACTATTTGCATGACAAATTAATGCATGTATGACAGATTAATACATGTCATAAGGAAATAATGAGGGCATTAAAATAGCAAAAATATGATAGTTACAGTATATCATTCATTGTGCACCCTCAAGGCAAGAGATTCGAATCAATATCTAACCATAGCTGGACTATATTAGTACAATTTCATTTTTGAAGCTTTAAATTCTATACCATTGGCAAAACTATTCACACTATCAATGTGTAGTGATTACAAATTGGAGTACTAATTTCAAGGTCAGCAGTTCAAAATCACCACCTAACTCTGAGTGGGGAAGGATGGAGCATTCTATGTCTGTGAAGATTTTTAGTCTCAGAGATTCACAGTGGCAATTCTATTCTGTCCTTTATGGTCACTATGAGTCTACATCGACTCAATGGCAATGGAAGTGATGCCCTAGGGAGGTGACTGAAAATGTTCCCTAAAATAAAATGATAATGCTGTCTCTAAGGTGAACCAAAGATATATATATATATATATATATATATATATATATATGAATGGATTTGGTGGTTGTACTTAATTCTAACCCCAATCTAAAAAACAATTAGTTCTTATGATATGGTTTAGCTTAATGTGTGATATCATGAGGAGATTACTGAAAACACGGGTGCTATGGCAAAGAGTGGTGAAGAAATTAGATGGTACCCAACTATCAAAAGGAATTGTGTGTAGTGCATGTTCCCATCTAGTGCAGCTTTCGCTTGTTGTATTCTGGTGGTAAAAGCAACACTTCCAAGAGTGCACTGGTCCAGAAAGTGTGTATGCATGAAATACTGAACACTAGTATAAATCCCACTTCTGAATTTATTATTGCAGTTAATGCATCATGATTCTTCTCCACATAGGTATATGTATCCTGATGGGGCATACAAGGACAGGTTGTATTAGGGCTATCTAGGATATTGTGGTTTGCATTCCTAAGCCACAGAAATCTCTAAATATTTTTGTGCTAGTCTGGGTAAACTAGAAAAGCAAATTCATAGAAACGTGTCTGTGTGTAAGAAAGAGGTTTATATACAAGGGCAATCAAATATTGAGAAAACATCCCAGTCCAGTCCAGATCAAGTCCATAAGTTTGCTATTAGTGCATATGTCTGATATCAATGTATACATTCCTCTTCGGACTCATGAAGCACATGTGATAGACCTAATACAGGAAGATCATAGACCAGTGGGTGGGAAGTCTTGTGGATACAATGATGGTGTAAGCATCTCAGTGCTGGGAGGGGTCTCCACGTGGCTCCTCCAGCCCAGCTCCCAGGCCTCTGGCTGCGTCAGGGTAGATTCATGTGGCTTCTCATCAGAAATGTCTCACAGGTTGTGAGCAAGTTCCCTGCCTCCAACAAGCTATTTATCTTTTTAGCACCTCGAAATGAGGTCATCAAGCTGTGACTTGATGTATAGGTAAACCTCACCCCTTCGTTCCTGAGTCTCAGACTGATAACAGATTATGTATCTACCACTACCAGCTTGGGGGTGTTTGCCCATGAACCTCTGGATTTGTGAGCATGGGACAGAAAATGAGAATTGAATCTGAAGCCCATGAATTGGGAGCCAGAATTTTTAATCCCCTGGGTTGAAATTGAGGGTTGCTGGGTGAGATAGTTAATGCTCATTGTACCAACCTGGCCAATGAACTCATGTGGGATTAATTGAAGGTTTGAGAGAGAAATGGCTCCGTGAGATCCGCCTTTCTTGTCTCTTGCTCTTTGATCATCAGATCAGTGTGGCGACCTTGAATGTTCTGTGCCTCAATTTGCAAGCTACACTACCTATAGGACACCTAACCCATGGACTGTGTCACTGTAGTTTCAGGCTCCTTCAAGACCTGATTCACCATGCTACTGGAATATGCAACTCTTAGCTGGGGACTATCAGACCCTGTCATCTGGCTGACTGTTGGTGAACTTCCTGCCTTGCTGCTTGCTGCTTGTGGCCGGATAGCCTGACTTGCTCTACAGAGGACTGCCCATTGGACCTCAAGACTTGAAGGACGGCCAGTGTCTTGCAGCTGTCTCAAGGGAGTGAGTTACACTGAGCCATTTGCACTGCTTTATATTTTAAGCAACTTTATTTTTATGGTATCTATCTATCTAAATAAGTAAATAAAATTATTATTGTTGGAGTTCTGTTTCTCTAGAGGACCCTGTGTAATATATAGGGTATTAATCAAAAACTGTGCTACTATAATATTTAATATTATCCTTGACTAAACAATTACTGGCAAATTCAACCCTTACTCAGGTTTCTCCCTGTCACTATACCTGGGACATAGACTAAACTATTGGATGACCAGTCCAATCCAGAGGTTATGTAATGTAGACAAGCTCTGGGGACCTAGTTGTAGTGACTGAAATTCCTCCTCCACAGCTGTTGGGGAACCTGTTCTATAGTTAAATGAGTATTTTTCTGCATCAAACCATGTTACCTTAATGGTGAAAATGGAATAGGAATGACCCTTTGCCTTTTAATAAGGAATGAGTGGTGAAGAGAACATCAAAGGGTAGAGTTGGTACAAGCTGTTCTCCAGAATGCTGCTTTTTCCAGGTCTTTAGAAGTGCTTGGTCTCCTGGGCAGTATCTGTGAGAGGGCCTGTGAGTAATGAACAGCATTCAGAGAGAAGCATATTGACTAATACTTTAGATTATTTGGTTTAGTAGTTGGATCCGTTTTCTCTGCTCTACCTCATTGAGCACTGACTAAGGGAAAATAGACCTTTGGAAGAAAGGTTTCTTGTATATCATTTAGGAGGTGCTCAACTGAAGCCCTTTTAAGAGGGCTATACAGACCAGAACAGTGTAGTAAGCAAAAATCTTAATCCAGTTTCAATCAATTTCTTGAGGCAATTTAGCAACTGTCTTCTTGAGTGCATCCTTCTTTACAGTTTTTTTTTTCCAGTAGATTGAGGTCTCCAAGTTGAGTGTGATTTTCAGTGCCCTACTATAAAATCATGATGACTGAGAATTGCCCCGATGACATTGAGTTTGATGTTTTTAGACTGATTTCCTGGAGTATCTTCAAGACGAATACTTCTTGGTTGTCACTTTGTATGGGTATAGAATGATTTCTTTAAAAAAAAAGGCACCACTGGCTACTTTTGTGACGTGCTCAGTGGAGCTAGAAATGAATTCTACCTATCCAGAATAAGTATTAATTAAAAGATGAAGGTAGTAAAATTGTCTGGGGTCTAGGGTGTTACAGTGAAGTCCATTTACCATTGATCTTCCAGATTCGTTCCCAGATGTTGCAATGCAACATGAATGGGGTGTGGAGGGTGATTGAATTGGATTCTAGCACACAAGCCGCCCCCCCTCCCATCCCCCAATCACGCTTGTCAGTTTGGGGCATGCAATCACCCGCAGAAGCTCCTCAAGTGCAAATCATTTTGTAGAACTTGGACAATTTGGTTGGATTCTCATTTCAGGAATCAGACTAGACCTTCTGCTTTGGAATACTACGGGAACACTGCGGAGGGCTGAAAACCTCATTCTGTGGTTCACTTCTGATATTTCTTAGTGTACCAAGGGAAAGGTTGTTCCAAACTTAAATAAGGGATTAGAGAGAAAACTATTTCCCAAGGCTGTTCACATAGTTTTCTCATCTACCCTCTAGTTTTCTCTATCCAGTGTCCTGGATAATGCATGACAGCAACCAGAGAAGGATCTCAAGCTGTCTTCAGTAGCTCTAAAACTTCAGGCATATTTAATTTTTTGATAGCTGAGGAGGGGAGGCTTCATCCTCTCCACACTACAGATTGCGAATGTAAAAGAAAAATGCAGATTTTCTCTACACACATGCATATATATAATCTGCTTCCCTTTCCCACGCTGCAGAGGCCACCCCAGACAATAAATTTGGCTTTGGCTTTCTGGGCAGATGTTCCTAAAGATAGGGGTGTGTCCTGAAAAACTTCATCTAGAGTACTCACGCATACCCTCTTTCCATCAGACTTGGTGTGTGTAACTACATCCATCTGTGTACACTCAGCATCTCTGTTTTCAAGTAGGATAACACGAAGGTTCGGCCGGCTCTAGTACACTTTTCTAAGTTCAAGGCAGTTATGGGCAGGTCCACCCTTCTTCTCTGGCAATATTGTGGCAGGGTTTAGGATGGTGACTGTCTTTAGGGTTACATTTGGGTAATCTTACAATACACTTGGCATTTCCCATTCTTCCCACTGTGAGCCAGATTCCTCCACTTTGTTCTTAGAGTGGTAGTTACTATGTTGGGTGCCTGAACAGGGATCATTTTCCACACTGTAAAAGTTTCTGCTTCCCTCAGAAAATCACAAGCAGTGACCTCACTTGCAAGCATGGAGGCCCCTCTCTTCCGCCACCGTCTAGTTGTTTTTGAGAAAAACATGACTAGTCTTTTTACATAGCCACACTTCTGAGTGAGTACTCTCAAGGGTGGCCCCTGCTGTTCATGGACAAATAGTTTAAATAATTTCTGCATATCTGGTAGCCCCAGGGCACAGACTGTGTCCAGTTGAGCATCATTTTCTTAAATGCTTGTTGGCATTCAGGGATCTGTGTATGGGGCTCCTTCCTCTTCTTTCTCAGGCCTAATATAAATGTTTGACTACGAGTCCAAAGTGCAGAATCCAAATGCTGAAAATTCCAGATACTCTCAGGAGGCCTCTCAAGTACTTCCCTGACGTTGGGATCGTTACTCTGTAACCTCTTTTTAGTCTCAAAGGAGGCTGTTGCTACAAAATCTGGGCTGTCTTCTAGGACACCGTGTACTCACATAAAGCCAGGTGGGTTAGGGCCTGGGGCAGAATCCCCCCTGGTTGCTTTTGACATAAATATTTCATTTACATACTGAAAAACAAGTCGTCGATCCAAAGTTAGTTCCCTTGAATTTCAGGCAAGAAATTATCTGAACAAAGTTTGGAAATTGGGGTGGAAAGAAAGAAAGTAAGTAAATTAGTTAAAAATTTGGAAATGTTTGTACCCTTGACTTAGGACAATCAGATGAGATGTCTCTTTCCCCAGGTGACAGTAACTGTCCTTTCAAATGCAAACAATACCTGTGATTTAGAATGCAAGGGGATGCAGAAGGAAAGCATCCCTCAGGTTTAGTACTAACAACCATATATGATGTCTGAGAATTGTCATTTGCAAGGTGTAGGGGCTTGGGGACATAGGGTAGATGCCTTCTCCAATCTGATGGCTTCTCGGATCCTGCACAAAGTCTTGGGTTTGGGGCTTCCAGATTGGGAGGCCAGGGGCATTATATAGTGGCTGGAATGACACTAAAAGCCCAGCCCTTAGGTATCTATTTGTTAGGGGAGCTACTCCCTCCAGTTCTCCTCTCTTGTCTCTGGTTAAAAAGCTGGGGGCCTTTCTTCCAGGAAGCACATACAGGTTCTGCAAATTCTGCTCTCTCTGAGACTCTTGCAGCTTCTTGAGCCATTTTACCCTTTATTTCCTTAGTGCTATCACTACAAAGTGCACTTCCCTAAGAAATGAGTGCTGCTTGTTGCTCAATAATTACCTGAAGTTTTTGTTCCTATGCCGTAAACTTAAACGTTATCAATGCTCCAAATTTAAAGAGTTAATCCCTACCCAGAGAGTCTCTGCACTCTGGGATATATAAGAACTCATGATAGTGAAAGGTTCCACCCTCCCCCATTCCACAATCAACAGACTGGAGGAAAGTCTGATTCATCAATTTTTCTGAACCCCTTGTTAGGGACAGAACAGGAAAATCTGGGGCCTGGTGCTCTATGGAGAAATAACTGTCCATGGAGTCTAACCAAGCAGAAAAAAAGCTAACACCACAGGGCAGGAAGCTGAGATGAAAGGCTTTCCAAAATTGGGACAGATTTAGTAGGAGAGATACTTTTGCTTTGTAAGCATACTAAATCACGCATCTCCTAGAGCCATGACTAAGCTAAGACTAAGGACTGAAAATGGGAAGTATCCTAATTTTGAGAAATATCCTATTCCTAGAAAAAATATTATTGCTCCTCTTAGTTAGTACACTTTTGTGAGAATATGCTCACAAAATGTTGCTTTGTAACACCCCTGGGTCTTCTCCATTCTGCAGAGAATGTCCCATGTCTTTTTTTGGAATGTGTTTTGCTATGAATAAATGCTTGACTAAGTGAAATGTTGCATTTTTCTGACACCTCATTGTTCTAATCAAACCAAAGGGCAAAGCCCACATGGAAGACAAACACCAGCATGTGTGATCAAGAGGGCTGAAGGGAGCAGATATTGAGCATCAAAGAACAAGAATCTCATCATTATGAATGAGGGAGAGAACAGGATGGGGACCTAAGGCCCACTGGTTTAACTGGTCACCCCTTTACAAGGGTGTCACGGGGAGCAGACAGATCAGTCAAGGGGCAGCCTGGCAGTGATGATGCATTCAAATTTCATCTAGATCCTGAAGCCTTCCTCCGCACCAACCATAATGGTCCCAACTCTACCCCACAAATCCAGATGGACTACAGAGGGTTTACTAGTGGAGAGGGGAGATGGGGATGTGGAGAGACTAAAATGGTTGAACCCTTTCAGCCCGGTGGTTGGATTGGAGCTGCTGGAGGGGTGCAGAGAGGGTGGGGTGGAGAGAATGCAAGGGTGAATCCCCTCTGACCAAGGATGAGGAATATGAAGAGCCCTGCAGAGGACATTGCAAAGTGAATTGTTGAAAATGCAATGATTTAACACCTTGTCATTTAATTTCTCTTTTTACCCATTTTAAATTTGGTCCAGGTTTTAAAATCTTTTCTACTTCCCTTTCTATTGAGGGTTGCCTCTGCTTTATTTTATTATTGTTGTTAGGTTTTTTGTTATGTTTTTGCTTTCATCTCTTATTGTTTTTGCATGTTTTTCTGTATACAAAATCTAATATAGGTACATTGTTAGAGACAATAACTGAACTAATAGTTTCTTGGTGGTATGGCAGAGAAAGTTGGGGGGAATAGGGAGTTAATAACAACAAGAACAAGAAAGAATAAAATGTTCTAAAATTGTCTGTGGTAGTGATCATAACACTCATAACTGTTGAATTGCATGCTATATGGATTATGTGCCAATAAAATCTTTTTTTAATGGAAAAAACAAAACCTCTGAGCTTCAAATTCTTCAGAGGGAGCAGAGCAAGAAACCAGGGATGTCTGAGGTAAACAACATCTTCTTTCCTGGGAGAATTGTAGGACTTAAAAGAAATGCAGTCTGATTCAAAACTAATTAAAAAGCTCCTATATCCAGAATCCTGGTGGTACGGTGGGTTCATGTTGGGCCCAAGTCATGGTAGTTTGAATTGCTTCAAAGGAATGTGAAAGTTGCACATTGAGTCAAAAAGGTTAAAGAGGAATCGACACTTTTGAATTATACTTTTGACCAAAACTATATTGAAAGTACCATGGATCAAAATAAGAACAAAAATATTTTTGGAAAAAATAAAGCAAGCTTGATGAGACTTTATCTCCTGATCATGCTTGAAAAAGAAAAGGTCAAGAGCTGAGCCCCGGTGGCGTAGTGGCTGTGCGCGGGACTGTGGCCCACTGGGATGGAGGTTCAATTCCAGCAGTGGGGCTGGGCCTCCTACTCCCACCACCGGAGATCAGTGATGTCCAAAAGAAAAAGAAAGAAAGAAAAGGTCAGAAAAAAAGAGGGGGACTATCAGAAGATGGATGGACACAATGGGTCCAGCCATCCGCTCAAGCACAGAATCAAGGGTAAGAATAGAACAGGATTGGGCACTGTACCACTTAGTTGTGCTTAAGATCCCTGTGAGTTGGAATAGACTTGACAGTACATAATATGGAGGGTCTTAACAGGAATATAGCATAGTAGTCTTATGTTTAAAAGTATAGATTAGTTATAAGGACACAATTTTGAACTGTCAAGGAGAAATTATGCCATAATATTTGTTGACTTGTAGCACCAAATGGAGTTGCTGGGATTGAATAGTGTACTATTATTTTTATGCATAATAAATAATGGTAAATATTGTTGAAGCTTACTGGTATGAAAGTCAACTCTGGGATGTAATAGTAAGGAACTTGAACAAACCTTTGAAGAAAAGGGAGTTTTGCAGAAGTATATGGAAACAGGGCAGGCATTTCAGAAGGAGAAAAACACGATCAAAAAGTATGCCTAAGAGAAATATAACATGCTTGGGTGGTAAAAAAAGAAATTGACTGGAGAAGATGATTGATTTGGGAGACAAGTAAAAATGATATTCTGGGGCTATATTGCCAAAAGCCTTTAATAATGTTCAATTGAGAGTTGGCTTCTGAGGGAAGTTGGTGGTCCTGAATGATATTTGAACCAACAGGTAATCTCATGTACCATATATACTTGAGTATAAGCTGAGCTTTTCAGCACATTTTAATGTACTTTTTGTGTTAAAATTAGGTGCATCAGCTGATAGTTGGGTTGGCTTATACTTGAGAATATACAGTAAGTGGTATCACCAGGAGTCCTGATATGTTGCGTTTTTTCCCCACAAACAACAATTTTAGTCTAAGATATCTCTGTTTTCATAAAGAAAAGTAAAATTATTACTGGCATGGAACGTTGCAATTCATAACTATTAATGGCACATTCTTAAGTAGGTCTAATGTATTACTATTAATGCATTGAGTTGCTAACTGTGGTAGTTGCATAATGTCATGCTAACTTGAAGGGATATAAATTGTAGGAGTGGAGTCTAGCATTTCAGGTCCTAGCCTGATGGTGCCTCCTTTGGGGCGTAAGCTTCTCCCTGCCTTTACCTTCCCGATGGATGATGCTGATTGCTGCCAAAGCCCTGGAGATGCATCCACCTCCATTGGATCCACAATATTTCCACTCAAAGACCTGTGATATTTCTGCATTCTGCATCATTCCATGTGCCTTTATGGTAGTTACATAATTTTATGTCAACCTGAGGATATTAAGAGTGAAGGGATAGAATTGAGCCTGTCAATCAGATCACAGCCTGATGATGTGTCTTGTGGCCATGGCCTTCTCATGAAGATTCTGGAATCTCTCTCGCTCTCTCTCTCTCTCTCGCTCTCTCTCTCGCTCTCTCTCTGCCTACGTCTTCCTGTTGACAAGCCACATGGAGACTTGCTGAGACCTGAGAGGAGCTGCTTCTCTGCTTCATCTTCCTGTTGAAGAACCACATTCAGAGAGCTGGGAGAACCGCATGGAGAGCCGTGCCAGTTCTCTGACATTTCCACTGACACTGAATCCTCCACACTTTGCACCCACCAGACTTTGATCTTCTTGCATTTTGCAACACTACATGTGCTGTATGGGTCTGAAGAGAAATGTATGGACTTATATGAGATTTAAGGGATAATATCAGACTTATAGACTTGGTCTGGGCTGGAATGTTTGCTGCATGTATGATTACTTCTTGATATGAATCTCTTTCCTATATGTACATGAGTGTTCCTGGATTTGTTTCTCTAGTCAACTGAGCCTAACATCAGTATTCTGGGTATAATTCTTCTAAGCTGGATTTTTTTGTTCCTTTGTCAGTACATGATACTTATAGGATGCTTCTCCAAGACAATTCAAATACATCGATTCTCCTTCATTATTACTTACTTACACATGCATGCAAGGCAAGAAAAAAACATGGTTTGAGTCAATATTTATGGAATTCCCATTCTTCTCAAGGTCATCCATAGTTGATTATGGTCCACACAGTTAAATGGCTTGTCATGATCAATAAAACACACAAAAATCATCTTTCTGGTATTCTCTGCTTCAATATGGTACTTCCTAAAACAACTGGGAATAGAAATCCCATACAACCCAACAATACATCTTCTGAGCAGATGTAAGAAATGTAAGACGTAAGAGACAGGAAACAAATTATATATATATATATATATATATATATATATATATATAATTACATATATATGTGTGTGTGTGTGTGTATACACTTTCCCATAGCGATTGCAGTCCAGTTCTAGAAGAAAGAAGCTTGAAAACCCCTAATAGTCTAACAAAAAAGCAAAACTGTATACACACAGAGTGGCATATTTTGTTGTTGTGAGGTGCTTTAGAGTCAGTTCTGACTCAAAATGACTCTATGAACAGCACAAAACAATCCCAGTCATGTACCACCCTCACAAATGGTATCTTTGAATCCATAGTTGCAGGCACTGTGCCAATCAAACTTATTCAGGGATTCCTCTTTTTCTCTGCTTGCTGGTTTACCAAGCACAATATCCTTTTTCAGGGTTTGGTCTCTTCTGGCAATATGTCCAAAACAATTGAGAGGAAGCCTCATCATCTTTGCATGTAAGGAGCATTCTAGCTATATTTCTTCCGAGATATTTTGTTTGTTTTTTTGTCAGTCCATGGAACTTGCGATGTTCTTTACTAGCACAAAAATTTGTATGTCTTGGGCTGAGCCCCAGTGGCGTAGTAGTTGTGTGTGGGACTGCGGCCCACTGGGACGGAGGTTTAATTCCATCAGTGGGGCTGGACCTCCTACTCCCACCACCAGAGAGCAGTGATGTCCCCCACAAAAAAATACACAAAATAACGAAACAAACAATTTGTATGTCTTGATTCTTCTTCAGTCTTCTTTATTCACTGTCCAATTTCCACATATATAGGAAGTAATGTAAAATACCACGGCTTAGGTCAGGTGTATCTTAGTCCTCAGAGGTGCATAAATTCTTTTCAACACTTTAAAGAGGTCTAGTGCAGCAGATTTAACCAATGCAATGAGCCGTTCAATATTTTTACTGCTGCTTCCATGAGCATGGATTGTGGTTTCAAATAAGATGAAGTTTTTGACAACTTCAAACTTTTCTCCATTAACTGTGATGCTACTTACTGAACCACTGGTGAGGGTATTGGTCTTTTCTTCCTTCCTTCCTTTCTTTTAACAGATTCATTGACACTTCATTTGCATATTGTAAACTTCACTAGTCCATTCACACCAAGAAGGGTTGTGTAATCATTACCACAATCAATTTTTGAATATTTTCCTTTTCTCTGTATTCTTTGTTATTCATGCCACTATTCTTAAATTGTGATCAGAACATTCTCCAGTTCAACAACCTCCACATGTGCAATGCACTGCTCTCAAATATATTCTTCAGGTTGTACAACAATTTTTCCACCTCCATTAACAGAAAATCAATATCCCCTAAGCAAAAACGTCCTCCTTCTTTCATGGTAACCATAGGTCAAGTTTAGTTCACTCTTCCCTCTTTTAACTAGTATTCACATATCATTCACTTCTATAGTTAAATTGCCTTTTTTAGATAAATCAATTTTTAGAAGAGTTGTATATATATATCATCACAACCAGTTTTATGTTCTCGCTGCCTTACTACATTAATCCTTTTCTCCCTAATTCCCCTCACCCTCTTTAATCTCCAGCCCCAGTTCTCCATAAACCATTGCATCAGTTATTGTCTCTGTCCACATAAACAGCGAAACCTAACGAAAACAATAAAAACAAAATTTAAACATAATAATAATAATAATATAAAGATAAAAATAAAGAGTAAGAAAGGAAAAATCAACAATATTTCATAATCCAGAGAGGAAATTTCTGTCTTGGAACAATAGAAAAATATTTAAGCTCTGATACCAAGGGCTTAAGTAGAAAGCAATCATTTGAGAATGATGAGGACAACTAATGTACAAATGTGCTTGACATACAATGGTTGGATGTATGGATTGTGATAAGAGTTGTATGAGCCCTCTATAAAATGACTTAAAGAAATAAAAGAAAAAATATTTGAACAAAGAACAAATTCATGTTGGGTCAAGATTAAGGTCAACTGATCAAGTATCATATTATGTCGTGGTCTGATTCACCATAGCTAAGTTTACTGATATTAAAACTCTGTCTGATATTAAAACTTTTTTGAGTCCCTTGTCTGTGACTAGAGGGTATCTGCTAGAGGCTTAATCTTAATAGATACTCTGAAGATGGATTTTGGATTCCCACAGTCACCTATCACTTTTTACAAATTGAGTGTTCACAATTTAAGCTCGATTACTTTTCCCTTCATCATATTTTGGGTTTTGTTATCATCTTTGTATCACACAGGCTGGTTTTCTTTACATTGAGTTGTAACCCATACTGAAGGCTGCAATCTTTGGTCTTCACCAGCACAGACTTCAAGTTCTCCTCATTTTCAACAAGCAAGGTTGTATCATCTGAACATAGCAGGATCTTAATAAGCTTCCCTACAATTTTGATGCTATATTCTTTATATAATCCAGCTTATATGTTCAGAACATATAACTCTGATCTACCCCTTTTTGGATTTTAGACTATTCAGTATTTCCTTTTTTATTTACAAAACTTCTTCTTGATCCATGTACAGATTCTGAAATGCCATTTTCCTCAAAGCTATCAATAATTTATGATTCACATAGTTGAATGTCTTTGCACAGTAATTAAGACACAAGAAAACATCTTTCTGGTATTCTCTGCTTTCAGCCAAGATTAATCTGATGTCAGCAATCTTCTATGCCCTCTTGCAAATCTGGCCTGAATCTTTGGCAACTCCCTGTCAATGTGCTGCTGCAACTGTTGTTGGATGATCATTAGCAAAATTTTACTAGAATATGATATCAGTGATATTGTTCTATAATTTTAACATTCCATTGGGTGATTTTCTTGATATGGGCACAAATATGGATATCTTCCAATCAGTTTGCCAAGTACCTGTATTCCAAATTTCCTGCAAAAATAGGTAAGTGCTTGCTGTACTTCATAAACTTGTTGAAATATTTCAATGGATATTCCATCAATTCCTGGACCCTTATTAAATTATGCTCTGATTATAGCTTGATCTTCTTGCTTCAGTACTAATGGTTCTTGCTCATAAGCTGCCTCTTAAAATCATTGAGTGTTGACTAGTTATTTTTGATATAGTGACTGTTTATTTTCTTCATCTTCTTTGATGCTTCTTGCATCTTTCAATATTTTAACGATAAAATATTTCAATATTGTAACTCAAGGCTTGAATTTTTATTTTATTCTTTCAGTTTAAGATATGCTGAGCTTTTTGGTTTTCTAACTTTAGGTCATTATATTTTCATGATAAAATTGATTTTTGACGTAGTCTTCTCAAGTTACCCTTTGGAATTTTCTGTTCAGCTATTTGACTTAACTATTTCTTACCTGTACCTTAGCTATTTGTGAGTTAAGGGCAAGTTTCAGAGTCTCTTCTGGCATTCTCCTTGAAATTTTCTCACTTCAAAGCTCTGTAAGTCTGCTGTCATAATTTTCCATGTGTTAAAATCTGTTCTAGGTATATTTTCAAATTTCAGATTTGATTTCCTGGAAGTTATCTGTTTTAGCCCTCATGGATTTGTTTTCATTTTCTCAAGCTTCAAACTGAACTTGTCTATGAACAATTGATGTCTGCTCTTTGTTCAATCCCTAACCTCATTTTAGCTTCTGAAACTGAGTTGCTCCATCATCTCTTCCAACAGATGAAGTCAATTTCATTTCCGGGTATTCCATCTGGAGAATCCCATGTGCATAGTTGAAAAGTGGTATTTGCAATGAAGAAGTCATTGGTTTGCAAACTTCTATCAAGTGATCCCCCGTGGGTTTCATTAAGATCATAGTTTCCAACTACTTTTCCATGTTTTTGTTTCCAACTCTTGTAATCCAATTGCCAATAATTGTCCATGTATCTAGATTGCATGTTTGTTCAATTTCACATGAAAGATATTGGTGGAGTTCTTTGACTTTTTCATAACACTTTGGTGGTTTGTTACATATAAATTATTACATTGAATTTCCATAAATGCAAATAGATATTGTTCCAAAAAACACAGCATTGAACTTCAAGCTCCATCTTGAAATATCCATTTTGAAGATAAGTACAATGTCACTCTTCTTGATTATTTCATTCCCAGCATAATGTCATGTGATTTTCTGATTCGAAATGGAAATTACCATTTCATTTCTGTTGCCTTGTGTCTAGAATGTCAACTTTATGTATTTCATTTCACTTTCTATAACTTCCAATTTCCCCAGATTCATAATTCATACATTCCAAGATACAATTATTAGTTGATGTTTGAAGCTGTTTTTCTTTTGAGTTGTATGACATCAGTAAATGAAGGTCCTGAATGTTTTACTCCCACGAGCTTTCCTTTACCCACAATACTATGGTTGATTCTACTTTGAGGTGGCAGCTCTTCTTCAGCTATATTTTGAGTTCCTTTCCATTTGAGTGGCTAATCATTTGGAACTATTTCTGTTGATGTTCTGTTTCATCACAGAAACACACAAGCTAACATCGTATGAACAAACTGATAGGTAGTGTTAGAATGGAATATTATGAATACCTAAAAATCAGTGACAAAACCATGAAACACCTCATAATATGATGGACCTGGAAACCCTTAAGCTGAGGGAAGTTATTCGATCACAAAAGGACAAATAGTGTATGAGCCCATTACTCTAAGGTAAACACTATGATGAAAGCAGACTTTTAGTCTCAAGTCATACAATCTCCTAATCCAGCCTCCTAAGCAATGAAGTAGGCAGCTTGCCTAGTGTCTATGAACCATCTATCCCTCCCTTTATGTGCATATCTTAAAAACTTCTTTGACAGAGAGACCCTCACCTCAGATGTGGTCAGTTTCTCAAAATGGGGTCAAAGGGAGAAGACTATTTGTCTGCTGCAATAAAACATTGTGGTAAGGTCAACCCAAATCAACACACGTACAAGAGTGTTTAATGAATCTTGATGGAAATTCAAGTTAAGACCAGGGGGATGGAGAATGTGTCTGCCTTGGAGTAAGTGATTACAATTATCTGGTGGGCCAAGCTGCCCAGGGTGGGGGGGAGTATTTAATAATACTTATAGAGAATCCAAGGGGATAATATACCTGGTATTCCATTCCTAACTGAATACTAGTGACCTAATATATATCCAGCCCTTTGTAACCCAGGCCTCATGCTCTAGAAAACTTGGACATTGGTTTCTGTCCTTTCCAGACACGCAACATCCTTCTTAGACCACACCATAAGGACCTAGGTAGCATGGTATATAAAATTGGGACTTTAGACTCTGTCCTTTCCAGACAAGCAACATCCTTCATAGATCACAACAGAAAGACTCAATTTGGAAGCCTCATTAAGTAAAATGGGATTTCCCTTAAACCTGCCCATGACAGATTTAAGGCACTGCCATATTATCTTAGATTTAAGACTGAAAAGCCCTCATGTGACTTCTCTCCCCCAAGGTTATAGAATCGATGATCATTGGATGTTGGTTCGGGTCTCTTACTTTGATGGTGCCCAATGAATGATGACCCAGGATTACAACATGTTTACTGTTTCCATGCCCTCTTTGCTTTTTCATGGTATGTGTTAGTCTGGCAGGCATGATTAAGAATATGTATTATTAGAAGTTTTGCCCAATTCCAGCCCTCATTGTTTGTTTAAATAGTGTCCTATCACTTAAGCTTTTAATATGCACAAGTCAACCATTCTTGTTTTGCTATATGAAAAGTTGGCCTATATATGTTTAATTTTCTTTTATCAATAGTGTGTCAGTCCAGATAGACTAGAGAAACAAAATCATAAACATGCATATGTGTAGAAGGGAAAGGTTTATGTAAAAAAGAATAGAACATTGAGACAGAATCCCAACCCAGTGTAATCCAAGGTCATAAGCCTGATATTAGCCCATATGTCTTATACCAGTCTATCCATCTCACAAAGTACATGCAATGAAACCAGGACAATCACAGGCCAGTGGGTGCAGAGTCTTGTGTATCCAGTAGCAGTAGAAGCATGCAGGCACTGGTAGGGGTCTCCCCATGGCTCCTCATTTCCAGGGCTCAGGGTCCATCAGCAGTATCCATTGGTGGTAGAAGCATCTTAGTGCTGGCAGGGTTCTCTCTGTGGCTTCTCCAGCCTCAGAGGTCTGGCTCCATCAGAGCAAACCCATGTGATTTCTCCTCTGGCTCCTCCAGGTTCCAGGACTCAGGGTCTATCAGCATGCCACCATCTTGTCTTGTCAGTAGACCAACTCCAAGAGACTGAGTCAAATCTGTATTCTTCAATTGGGAAATACTGTGAGACTTCCCAGAATTCTCAAGAGAAAGTCATGCCCCCACAGAGGCCTCATTGGCTATCTCCAGATTGACAGACTAGACTCCACCCCTAGACTACCAATCATGAAATTTACACATGAGTATATGACTGCTACAAATAGTACTTTAAATTCTATATTATTGACTAAATTAATAATACTATCAATAGTATTACTGTATGCCCCTTTAAGGATGATTTATCATGTTCTATATTATACAGTGTTAATTATATCTCTAAAGTGAACCAGAGACATATATAAACCATACATATCTGCATCGATTTTGGGTTAACTCCCAATCTGCAGCACCTCAAGAAGAAAAAGACAAATAATCCAATTTAAAAATGTGCAAAGAACATGATAATTCATTTTTATGACCTCTTCTTGCAAATGGAGTGTTGTAGAAAAATGTGGTAAAGAAAGTAGATGGTGCTTGGTTAACAGAAAGAGTAACATTTGAGATCCTAAAGGTTTGTTTTAAAATAAGCAGTCATTTAAATGAGGTATCATCTAAATCCACATGGAAGAAGCACACCAGTCTGATTGTTCCAAGAATTTTAAATAATGAAATCCAAACTCAGGGGAGGGATTTGTATTAGAACTTTATCTTCAGGAAGTACACAAGGTCCTCTTCATTTGCAGGAAGCAAAGTTGTATCATCTGAATGTAACAGGCTGTTAATGAGTCTTCCTCCAATTTTGATCCTGATTTCCTCTTCATATAATCTAGCTTCTCTGATTATTTGTTCAGTGTAGAAATTGAATACATAGACAGGAAGCATACAACCCAGACACAGAACTTTCTTAAGTCAAACCATGCAATATTCTGTTGTGCTTTTCCTACAATAATTATAAGTTTCCTTTGAACACAAAGAAGTGTTCTGGAATTCCCATACTCCTCAAAGCTATCTGTAGGTTGCAATGTTCCACAGAATTGGATACCTTTGCATGGGTAACTGGAGATTACTAAAAATAAGACACCTACATGTGTTGAAAGAATAAAAAGAGAATCTGCAGACTGGGACTGATCTTCAAAATCTATAGAAAACTGCAGCACCTCAAGAAAAAAAGGAAAAATAATTCAATTTAAAAATGGGCAAAGAACATGATGAGGCATCCAAACAGTCATCAACCATCTGAATAAGTGCTCATGATCATTTGCAATCCTAGAGATGCAAATCAAAACAATAGTGTGATTGATATCTGATATTCATAGTAAAGCTAAAAAATATATATACACAAAGCCAAACCCCACTCAGAGTATAGCAAATATTGTAGATGGTGCTGGAGGGGTAGTAAAAATGTGCAACTATTGTAGAAAACCTTACGGCACAATCTAACAAACACATGAAATTGAAATCCCCTAAGATCCAGCAATCCCTCTCTAGCTATATCTCTTAGACAAGTAAGAGCTACAATACTAACATACAAATGTACACCCTCATTCATCACCACCCTGTTCACAAGAGCAAGAAGATGAAAACAACCCAAATGTCCATGAGAAGAATGAGTAAGGCAACATACGCATCACTGAAAACAACGTGGCATGGATGGACCTGGAGAACATTATGATAGATGAAATTAGTCAACCACAAAAAACAAGTATATTATGGCATCGTTGTCATAAAGAAAATATCAAGACAAATTTCTTCGTATCAAAGGAAACAGACATTTTATGGGTTACCAAGTGGACGGGAGGGCAAAGGAGTGAAGAGGAAGCAAAAGCTGTTAAGTGAAATGGAAGCTAGTATTCCACAATGAGGAAAAGAGAAATCAAGGAGAATGGTGAGGGCAAGTTGTTGGGTAGGCGTTGATAAGTAGTCTAAAGCATTAAATGTAAAATTCATGTCCTGAAATATAGACCCACACCTAACTCATGATAAGAAATTGTTTTACAAAATGATATTCAAGGAAAGAAAGAAAAATATCCAGAGTTGAGTTTATCACTAGAATGAACTCAGGTCCTTAGAAGCTCTCTCAATTTGGGTTTCGTTCTATTCCCAGTGCCTCTCCTAATCTTTCTGACCCAATGTATCCATTGCTGTCGTTGTCAGCTACATACATTCCTTCTTTAACACTCATGTGTCTGTGCAACGACAGTCATTTCTACCCCTCCTCTGACAACGTCAGCCCCACTGCTCTTATCTTCATGCTTTTCTCCAAAAACAGTACATCACAGACATAAAATCAAACATATTTAAGTGTAGAATGTTTTGCACAATAAATTCTTAATGGGAAATATCTTCTTCAAAGAGTAAACTTGACATTTGAATGGTTAAGTTCACTCAGAAAATTGACTTTCACAAATGGATCATGGCAAGGCGGATATTGTGACATATCCATTGGGGGGAAATCCTCTCACATTTGAAAATGCTCCTGTAAAGTTGACAGACATAGTCACAAGTCATGGGTCATTCTTTAGCTCAAGTTACAGTCTTCACCACTGGGGACACTCTGTAACCCTGGTCCACCCCAGCACTTCTGTGTCCTCCAAAGTATTGCTCCATTATTTATTATAGCAATAAACTCATTAATCTATCAATAAGCCTCATTTCAAATTATACACAGGGCACCAAGATACTCAAAGAGACATTAAAATACATTAGAAATAAATAGCAAAAACTTGCCAAATGTAATACATGGCACACAAAACAAGGTATCGTGAAAGTCATCTTTGTGAACCAATGCATCTCACACACAGACATATGCACACTCGACACACAGGCCCCTCCATTCCTCTGAGAAAAGTCTGCAGCTTCCTGGTTGTCATGAACATGAGTGGTCACAGACAAACTGTATGTCTGGAGCATTCTTCTCGCACACTAGATGTCTGTTGGATTCAGGGAAAGAGTCTTCCTCACTTCTGCCACCATTATTTGCAAAGCTTCTTTGAGACTACCAAAGCTGTAGTTATATATTTTGTTAAAAGAGAGATACTTTGCTCCAAATGCCCACTAATGGAAGAGTATTCATTTTGGAAAAGAAAATTTCATTCCATGGCTAGTTTATGCAGCAGGTTATATAATATTTCTGCAGTCCAAGTGTTTCTGGAATCAGTTAATGCAGAAATGGATAAAACAGATGCATTCTTAAAAGTGCTTATACTGATGAGTCCTGATCTAAACCCTTAAATTTATTTACCAAATAATGTTTAAAAAACAGTTTTTCTTTTGTTAATTCCAACTCATGTGTCAATGCAGGGTTTTTTAAAATATTTTTTTCAGGAGTAAGCCATTGGGTCTTTCTTATAAGGCACCTGTGGTAAGACTGAACAAATTCACTAACTCTAAGCACATCAGGCACTTGAAGCCCTCAGGGCCAGGCCAGATGCCGGGTAGCCATGGGAGCGCACATGATGTCATAAAGGATGCTTACTGCTATTTCAGTGTAGGTGGGTCAGCTCGCTGCAGGGTTTAGTCAGAGGGGCAGCTCAGAAAGTCTGGATGACTGACATTAACTCTGTTATAGTATGCCTGTGATGGCCTTTCATTTGGGCAGCACCAACACAATTGTGAGATAAGGACTTTAATGAGATAGAAAAGTACAGTAAGTGAATGTGTGTATTGTCTTCATTGCTTCTGTCTTCCATTCCCCCATGCCTTTCTATCACTTACACTCCCTTCTGTCAATGTCCAACACAAAAACCTCAGCCTGTATGCTACACTACCTATGGTCCTAACCAACCCATGAATTGTGTCACTTGAGTTTGAGGCTCCTTCAATAACTTCTTTGCCACACAGCAGGTGTACACATCACTTAAGTTTGAGACTTGTGGATCCTGTCACTGCTTGAGTTTGCTATCCTATCTGGAACTGCTTCCGTAACTGACCCACCTTGCTGTTTGCTCCCTGCCATGCTTGAGAAAGGACTCCACTGTCTGCTTCCCTGACCTTGGACCTGATAGCCCATATGAGTTGAAGGACTTCCAGTATAACTGTTCTATTAAAGTGAATTGAACTGAACCCTCTTATTATGATTATGTATATATACTCACAAATGTCCTGGTCTTGTTTCCCTAGAGGACCCTGCTTAACACACATACGTACATTTATAAAAATAATTGTATTGGGGGCTCTTACAGCTATTATAACATTCAGTACACCATCTGTATCAAGTACATTTGCACACATGTTGCCACATACATTTCCAAACATTTTCCACTTGACCCCTTGGTATAAGCTCCTCTTAAAAAAAGCTATCCCCTCCCCCCTTTTTAATGAATCATTTTATTGGGGGCTCATACAACTCCCATCACAATCCATGCAAACATCAATTGCATACAGGCCACATTTGCACACTTATTGCCATCATCACTCTCAAAACATCCTCCCTCCCTCCAGGCCCCCAGTATCAGCTCCCTATATTACCCTTCCTACCCCCTTCCCCTTGAACCCTTAGTAATTTATAAATTGTTATTTTTTCATACTGTACACTGTCCAATGTGTCCCAACACTCACTTCCCTGTTGTCTGTGTCCCAGAGAGGAGGTTACGTGTAGATCCCTGAAGTTGGTTCTCCCTTTCTATTCCT